>KN880825.1:0-17011 GCA_000934385.1 Cylindrobasidium torrendii FP15055 ss-10
CCTTTCCCCGACTTTGGAGTAATTCCTAGTCACCCTCCCTCCTATACCTTATTTACCTCGCCCAAAGTCGTAACGACTTCGTGTTTCGAACCCCTCTGTAGAAGCGAGTTTACCTGTTGCGCTGCAGCTGTAGTAGCACAGTACTCCCACGCACTCGTTGGGCCTTTAGCTTATATTTTCTCTCTTTTGTGTAGTGTGTGTTTGTGTGTTTTGTGTGTTTGTGTGTTAGATATCCTCTCCATTACCATTACGAGTCTATATTCGCTTCAGTGCTCATCAGCGTACTTAGTGAGCTTGTCGACTACGACCAGCACTGCGTCGAAGAGTTCCAAGCCTGACACTGGGAGTCCCGTGATCAAGTCGAACGAGATGGTAGAGAACGGCCGATCTGGTACATGTGCTGGTCGAAGTCCCCCTTCCGCGGCTGAATGGTCGAGCTTTGTCTTTTGGCAAGTGTCGCAAGTTCTTACAAATTGCTTCACGTCCTCGGACAGAGCCTTCCAGTAGAATAGCTCTCTCATACGAAGGTAGAACTTGTTAGGACCTTCGTGAGCCGCTGAGTCGGGTTTCTCGTGCATAAGAGTCAACACCTCCTGGATCATGGAACGTGGGATGCACAGGCGTTGATGCCAGTCGGCGTCCACGAAGTATAATAACCCGGTTGGTCCTCGGACGTAGCGCGAGGGCGTTAGCACCGTGTCGGCTTGAGGAATAGTCTCCGAGTAGTATACCCGGAGCGAAGGGTCCTTCGCATATCCCTCTTTCATCCTTTTAGCGAAGTCAGGATCCAATTCCACCAGAAGATGAGGAGCCAATGGTCCACTAGCTTTGTCGCTCAAAACCTGTCCAGAGACACCTTCAGGGAAGGTCCAGCCTTGGTCGGGTACCTCTTCGTCCTCGGCGCTTTCAGCAGCCCTTGGGTACTCTGCAGGTAGCTCCGACCAATTCTCTGGGGCTGGAATGGATTCCTCCGAGTTGGAGGGTTCAGCGCTTTCAGCAGCTCTCGAACCCTCCTTCTCACGCGCAGCCTCCTCCTCCGCCCGTTTGCGACTAGCTCTCGTCTGCACAACGTCCACATCTCGCTCCGACCAATCCGTAGCCCACATCGCTATGAAAACTGCTCGTACCGCAGGCTTCTGGTTGGCTTCCTCCTCTACGCGTTCTCGGACTACTTGAGCTCTCGAATCCGGGACAATAGACGGAATTGAGTCTGCTCGTGGAGAAACGTGACTCGGTACTCGCGGAAGGCGCGATAGGGGGTCGACATTCGAATGCACCCTCCCCGGTCGGTGGTAGATACGAAGACCGGCATAGGCGTTGAAGATAGCCCCCCAGGAAGCAAGTCGTCGATTAGTGTTCTCATACGCCCTGGCCCATTGCAAGGCAGCGTGGTCCGTAATAAGAATAATTTTTTCCCCCTCGATGAATGGCTGGAACTTCACCAAGGCCTCCTTAACCGCCAAGGCTTCACGCTCCGTGGTGCTGTAGTTTCGTTCCGCACTCTTGAGTGTGCGGCTCCAGTATCCAATAACTCGCTCAACGTATACCTCCGTATCCTCGAATTCTAGAGCCCATGGTAGCGTCTCGGGTTTCTCCAACACGATGTACTCCTTGTCTAAGGTAGTGACGAGGTTGGGGACGGGAGCGTTTTTCTCCCAAGCTGCTTTCAGGCGGTCGTAAGCAGGGGTTCCCTTCAGATCTTTGACTGAGATCTTCTGCACTTGCTGGAGGCACGCGCCTATAGCATAGTCGCTAGCGTCTGTATAGAGTCGGTATGGCGAACCCAGTTGAGGATGACCAAGCACCGGTGCTCTAGCTAGTCCCTCCTTCAGCTGGAGAAATGAGACCTCATGCTCCGCTTCCCAGGACCATCGGGCGCCCTTCTTAAGCAGCTGGAAAAGGGGTGCGGCGATAAAGGAGTAGTTAGGTATATAACTCGAGAAGTAGATGGCCATGCCCAGGAATGTTTGCAACGTCGATACGTCGACTGGGCGAGCTAGTTCTTGAATCGCTCGAACCTTCTCCTGATGAGTAGAGAGACCTAGTCGGGAGACCTTGTGCCCCAGCAGCAGAATGCTACTGTAACCCACGAAACATTTAGCCGGTGACAGAGTCACTCCAGCTCGCGCTATGGAAGACAGCACGACGTCGAGGTGCTCTAGGTGCTCCTCCCAGGTCTTGCTGTAGACAACTATGTCATCAATGTATACCAGCGTGAATAACCATAGGTACGGTGATAGCACCCCTTGCATGAATCTTTGGAAAACGGAGGGTCCGTTGCGTAGGCCAAATGGCATCCGCTTAAATTGCCAAAGACCCATATGCGAACGGAAAGCGGTGTACTCCTTGGACTCGTCCGCCATCCTTAGCTGCGTGAACCCTGCTAAAGCGTCGAAAGTCGACAGAACCTGCGCTCCGGATAACGCCTGCAAGATTTCGGACTGACGAGGTATTGGGAATTCGTCGGGAATAGTAGCTGCATTAAGTTTTCGGTAGTCTACCGCTAACCGGGCTTTGCCATTTCTGAATACCACGACACAGGGAGCTCCCCAAGGGCTGACTGACGGTTCAATCACGTCGGCTTCTATCCAGGCGTGAACCTGCTTCTCGATAACCTCCCGTTTCGCTGGAGAAGCTTGATACATGGGCAAGGCTACGGGACGAGCACCGTCCATCAAATCCAATTGAACGCGCACGTCTGCCTCCCCTAGTCGATTGCCCACCCCAAAGGCGCGCTCATTTTTGCGCAGGACTTGCTCAAGTTGTGGTCGGATCAGAGGTGGGACGTCTGGGCCAAAGTTGAGGAGCTCGGTGAATGGTACCTCGGGATCACGAGGATCCTCGGGCAGGCTATTAACCTTTGGGCCAATCTGCTCTTCCTCGTCCGTAGGTGACTCAGGAGGAGCGTTGGGGAAAACCTTCGCACTAGCAGTCCTATGGGCTTCCCCATGCCCGCTGGAGTGCGTACTTCCCAGCCCGTCAGCGCTTTCAGCAGCTCTAGGGCCGGGAGTAGATGCTCTCTTCTCCTCCTCTTCCAACCTGGCGTGAATGAGCTTCTTGACGGTATGGGCTGCCGCAACCATTTCCTCCTCTTCCTCTCGGCTCTTGGGGACGTCCAAGAAGCTGTCGGGAACTTGTAGGATGCCTAAGACCTCTCCCTCTGTGATGAGTCGAGGCGATTCCGTTGTGTTGGCTAAGGGAATGTAGGGATTCTTTGAAGACACCCACGTCAACGGAGCGGAGAGAACGCCTCCATCACTCTGCTCTAGAACCACCTTGTCAACGATCCATAACTCCCGCCCTTCGAAGTCCCCTCGTAGCTCAATGCGATGGACCGAATGTGGCTTCAGAGTGTAAGTATGAGCCGCGCGGACATAGCACCTTTTTTCCATGTCCACTTGCGACTTGTCCGCTTCGCGTTCTCGCTGATACTGTTTCTTGGCGCGTAGGGCAGCTTTTCTCCGGACAAATGATTGAACTCGGAACGCGCGACGAATAACGAAGTTCAAATCCACTTGGGTAGAAGCGGAAGCAGGGATGCGGTGGCCTGTACAACCTACTCGAACTTCATGAGCTCCGTTTTTGTACCGATCAACCCCCAAGAGATACATCGTCTGGAAGTCCTCGCCCAATAGCAGAGGGACCTTCATACCCTTCACAACATACGCCTCCGTGTGAAATACCAGCGTCTGTCCTGCCGATGTTTGCACATATATAGGGACTTGCACGTAGCCTAAAACCATGGCGTCTCCCGTGAGATGTATTAGTCGCATCTTCATACCAGCTCTTGGTTTGGGAAAGTTGACTTGCGCCCGGCAATACTCATCGGAGATAAGGGTAATATCGGCGCACGAGTCAAGACGCCCGACCAGAGGCATCGAATCCGGGCGGTTAACCCGTACTTGAATGTGCAGAGCTCGAGTTCCTAGGGCAGCCATCCCCGCTGGTCGCGTGAAGGCGGGAGCTACTGTAACAAACGGTCGAGCGGATTCCGTGGCAGGGGCAACTCGAGGGGGTTCGGAGGAGGGTTCAGCTGAATTGGTAGGCGCAGCGCTTTCAGCAGCTCTAGCCTCCCTTTCGCTTTCGCCTTCCCTCTCCGGTGCAGTAGACGGATGTTCAGCCGAAGATTCCTCAGCTCCTTCTAAGCTCCCGACGTACGCAGAAAGAGCGATAGATTCATGCTGAACTACGTACGCTACGAACTGATTACCATCCTCGATATCCGCACGTTCCAATTCTGGCGATACTTCTATAACCATCGCCGCTCTCAAAGCGTGCCATTTGCCGTAGTGGGGGCATTCACGAGCGAAATGGTTCGGACTGGTGCAGAGGAAGCAATCCCCGACCGGTTTATTGGGACTCTTAACCTCGTCCCGCCTTAAGAACTCGTAACCACCAATAGTCTTCCCTCGAGGGAACTCCGGACGCTTCTTGTTATTAGAGGAGCGGGCTGAGCGTGACTGAGCCACCAGGATTTCGCGCTCGTCCGAAGTCAACACTGACTGGGAGTCATCCTCTTCCTCTTGCTCCTCCGTGGCATCGTCTTGTGCGACTAGATTGGCGGCTCGTAAGTAACGGCGACGGAAGCCTCCAGAGTTCAATGCCTTCTGCTGTTGCAACTCGTTGACATAGGCTTGTATCAGGGTGGATTCTAAAGCGTCCGCTTCCCGAGCTAAGTGAAGGAGATTCGGAGTGGTAGCTTCATTGACGTAGAAGTCCCAAGACGCAGGGGCGTTGCGCATTATCATTCTAACCATGTGAGGCCCATCAGTGATGGTAGGATGTAACCACACGAACAGTCGTAGACGTCGATGAACAAACGCTGTTGGATTCTCCTCCTCGTGCCCCTTCTGCCTGAATCGAATAGAATCGTATTCCTCCTCCCTCCGCATCCTCCACTTCTTGTGCATCCACCGTTCCCTCAGCAAGTCGCACATCAGAGTCCAGTCCTGCGAGTAGTATATCTTGGCCGCTGGGGAGACCATATTTTCCCACCACGCCTCAGCTTTGCCCTTGAAAGTAGTGGGAGCCATAGCGCCCAAGTCCGCAACCATGGTCGGACCCAGCCGCGCTAGTTTACCCATCTGAACCAGGTAGTCGATGAGTGTACTACCTTCCCCGTCCCAAGATGGTAGTTTCGGCGAGGGGATCTTTCTGTTGAGCTGGAACGGATCCCTGAAGTAGCCGCCTCCAAATATTGGCGCGCCTGGGAAGCCTGGACCGCCAGGACCACCGGGTCCTCCAGGACCCCCTGTCCCTCCAGGACCGCCAGGACCTCCAGGTCCACCTGGTCCCAGTCCACCCGCGGGATTTGGGAAGGGATTCGGAGGACCGCCACCTGGCGGGTTGGGTGGATTAGGGCCACCACCTCCGCCTGGAAATCCCCCTCCTCCAGGAAATCCTCCTCCTCCGCCTCCTGGAAATCCTCCTCCTCCACCTCCAGGGTTGCCAGCTCCTCCTCCTCCACTAGGAGGGTGTTGGCCCGTTGGCGTGGTCGGGTTATTCCCACCCGTTGGATTGGGAGCGTTAGCGCCACTGCTAGGAAAGGCCGATGAGATGGACGGGGTGTATGTGGTATTGGTCTGAGTGAGCTGGTGAAATGGCGCGTTCGCAGGTAGAATTACTGCCTTGCCACTGATGGGGTCAAAGGTGAATTGCGCGCCATCGGGCAGATTGATAGGATAGTACTGAGGGGCCGGAGTGGAAACTCGACTACTGGGCACGCCAGACGAACCACTGGCAGCCGGAAAAGGCGCTGGCACTTGTAGATTCGAGTATCCGACCGGGATATGGTAGAGGCCCGAATTTCCCAGGACGGTAGCGTTAGAGACAGGTGGTAACCCCGTGGGCAACGAAGGGTTCGCTAGCTGTTTTAGCTGACCGAATACAGGCCCCCCACTCACCGGGTGGGAGGCTGTAGCGCTCTGTACGGCCGATATAGAGTCGGTGGCCGCGGGGAAACGTCTCGGGAGCCGCGTGGGGACTGGCTCGCCCCAGACTGGCTTCGTGAAGCTGGTCGAAGCAGAAGAGTCTATCTTAGCGCTTTCAGCAGCTCTCGATGGACCCTGCTCGGCAGCGACACCAGCTGGTTGGTACTGTATGTTCTCATCGAAAGTAACGGCCTTAGTTCCCGGTTCTGGCGCGGTCGCGAAGTGACGCGGTAGCTTACGCTCTTCGGCTGAACGAGGAGGACGATAGATTTGGTCTACGTGCGCCGCTGGAAGATGTTGTAGAGAATGACGAAGACCTTCGGCATGAGCAGCGAACCCAGATAATTCTTGCTCGACAGCTTCCACCGCCCCGGGGCGTATCATGTACATAATAGATTCCAATTCGGGGTGCTGGGTTCCCATCTGTGCTCGTATAGCCGAAGTGGTAGAGGCATAGGAAGATATGCTGTCCAGTTCCGCGTCCTCGCGATGAGTGACCTTCAGTCCATTCAGAGCCTGTGCAACGATCTTGGCTCCCCGCTTCAGACGAACTTGAAGCGTAATAAGCGAGGCCTTAATAACTTGCCAGTCTTCACTAGCCTCCAACGTCCGCACGATGGCATAATGAGGGTCGACCATATACGGTTCCGAGGAATAAGGACGGTCCTTGACCAGTGCTCGCTGCAGAGCGTCTAATACTTGATTCATCGCTAGAGTTATGTGGCCTAGTCGCGGTAATTCCGACTCTCCCATGCCTAAGGAGAAGTAGCGCCCTCCCTTAATGCTAGGGCCCTCGATCTTGTACACGAACAGATCCTCCTTCGTAGGACGAGGATACGACGCTATCTCCTCCAAGATTTCGGGCATGGACTCCCAATAGTCCGGCAATGGGCAAAACCATCTCCATAACGCCTCCCGAATCCGCAGAGTCTCCCTAGGCGTACGTCCCGGCAGTAATCCGTTTGGTTCAGCCCCATACTCCAGCAACGGGTCCGTTTCAAGCTGGATCTCGTCGAGCGGGTATAGCCTCGCTAGAGACTGAGCCAGGCTCTCGTTCAGGATCTCCAACCCGTTGCCCACACTTTGGTAGATCCTTTCGTTATCAGGTATCTGGGGAGCTTCGAAAAGATTGGTGGCGGTAATGATAGGACTAGTAGGCAGCGCGAACTTCGATTCCGGCTCTTTACCCTTCCCGGCGCTTTCAGCAGCCCTTGGGTTAGGTGCGCCGCTCTCAGTCAATAGTCGCAACGAGGGTTTCGATGCGGAGGGAGTGCTAGCCGTGCCGAAGGATAACGACGAGACGCTACCTGACCCTTCATCCTCCTGTTGCGACGGAGTCTCCTGCTGGGCACTCATAAGGAACGGCGATTCTCGGGATAGTTGGCGACCGAAGGGAGGGAGGGATAGGGCTGGAAGACTCAGAGATGATGGTGGGCGAATGGATGGAGTAGTTTCACCCGGGGCTTCGTCGTTATCAGATGCCCAGCCCGAGTCCTTCTTCTCTTTGGCGACTCCTCGGCCAGGCGTACGGACTAGTGGATCCACCTGCTGATAGTTGGAGTTAGAGCGCAAGGAAGAGCGCGCCGGTCCTGGAACTGGGGCGGTTTTCTTGAATTGCGGCCCTCCCGACTCCTTCTTCGGTACTGGAGGCCCTTCGCTGCTCTTTCGATCCGAACTGCCTACTGGCGGGTTGGATGGTACGTTCAATGGCTGCAAGGACGGCTTGAGGCTAGTTGGTTTAGGATTCTTAGCCGCTCCCGAGCCTCCGTCCGACGTCGGCCTCTTGATGTTCGGCTGGGTCAATTTCTGTCTGTTCGTAGGTGTAACTGGTCCTGCAGGTGCGACCTCCGATCGGCTATCCGTTTGCTGATTCGATTCGCTCGATGGCTGGGTTTTGGAGGAGACTTTGGAGGTGCTGACAGAACGAGGCGCACCCGCAGTACTTCCTTTGGGCGTGGATCCCACCGAGGCGCGTCTCGTAGTCATCGTAGTGGCAGGCAAACGAATGATAGAATTTTTACGAGTAATCTACTGATGGCCTACTTCTTGTCTTGCGGTTATCTCCTAGGCCGAATGGTAACTCCGAGGAAAGCGCTTTCAGCTGCTCTCATCCTCGTGGCTACCATCCGGCCCAGTTCGGAATCGGGATGCATGAAATCCGTGAACCGTACTGGCGCTTTAAGCAGCCCTTTCCGGATTCCCGATTCCTGGCTTGACCAGCGCTTCTCGAGCCCCTCGGCCCTTCGCCCTTTCCAGTCGTGGAGATGTCCTGGGTGACCCCACCACTGTAAGACGTCGCCATAATGCAGGACATCGTGACGGGATGGGAAGGGAGAGGACGCGAGAACACGCGACCTTGTAACGCTAGGCAGCGGGAGCTTATCCTGGCTGCCAAGGGAGCCTGTACTCGGATGCTCAGCGGGCGTAGTTTATCGTAGCTTTACAGTCGGCCAGACGAGAGTCGGGCGAAGACAAGACAGTAGGTTCCAAAAGAGATAAACTACGTAATACGATCGTGCACTAATGATAGCGAAACCTTAACCTCGATCTGCTTTCTATACGACCCCTCACAGAAGGTTCTGACGATGACAGGGACAAAGAAGATCAGGTCTACGAGGACGACGACGCTGGTACGTTACCATGAATCAAATGTTAGATGTTAGAATCATCGTTGTCTGTTTACAGATGCCTTACAACATGATGGTCAATAACCTTTCATCAGTCAGTCTGTTTACCGATTGACTCGTGTACAGGTATTGTCCCAGGTGGCATCGTACACGTCTTTCGGTATTATCGCCTCTTCACAGCCTGGACACGCGCCCTACGAGTGGTCGTCGGCCAGATTCGTAAGCTGCCGAATCACCAGATCCAGTTCCACTTGGTCACCGCATAACTTCGAGCCGGATTATCTCAAGCTTACTCGGGAGGATGTACGTGCTTTCATGCGTTCATTCCCCGAGGTCCAGCAGGTCAAAACCGTTCGACAAGATTACGGATACGGGAGACGGCTTCGAGCGCATCAGGGGGTCTGTGCACTCCGAGGCGCAGCTTATGGGACTGATATAGATCTTAAATCGCGGGGCGGCGATCATCTCAAAGCAGAAACGTTGGAAATGCTTCCAGTAATGTGTTCACTTGCGGGTCCATGCTCCATCATTCGAACATTTCTCAGGATGTCCAATCGCAGATTCCCATCGGGGTTGGCAAGAAGTGCTGCTATCTGTGCCACATTCTCGCATCACAGCTGGAGCTGACAGGTCGCCTGAAGTTTCTTCTTCCTGGAACTCACGGCACTGTCTATCCTTGGGTTCCGCCACCTCCTCCCTACCTCGATTTCGAAATTGTGCAGCACATTGGGCAATCCTTGCATGTCCTCTTTTGGAATTATATATTATCATTGAGGGCAAAGGAAGAAGAAAAGGAGATTCCCTCACGCAACTCATCGCCGACATCGGTGGAAGACGAGGATGTGGTTGACTATCAAGACGAACTGGCCGATAGAAAAGTGGCGGCGGAGGCTGCCCACAAGTAACCCTGCCAATGATAGTTATGTGCTAGTGACAGTGTGCATCTGTACTAATGGAATGTTGAACGGATTGTAGGAGCCGCGTTTTCATACCAAGTGCTTGTGCTTGCTTGCTGTATTGCCTGTGTGGTACACGAGTTGGTTCAATCAGGGAGATGCAAACTCATTGTGTTGCTCCCTTGAGAGAAGTGAGCGGTCGGTATGTAAAAGCAAAAAAAGGTATAAAAGCGGCTATCTACACACGCTAAACAGTCCTTGAGAATTGTCCGAAATCACAGCTCAAAAGTTCGACAGTATCTACGATGTCCGAATGGTATGCCCGCCTAAACGCTACACAACATTGTCCGCGGGAGATAAACAACAAGTCCAAGAGAGACGATACGCTAGAGTATAGACAAGTCCTTCACAAGGTGCATGGCGCTCAGAGAAGGGCAAGGGTAGCAAGAACAGTGATGGCACCGACAGCGAACTTGGACGCTACGACGCTACCGGCACCGCTGATTGCACCGGCTGCCTGAGCCTCGGAGCTGGTACCCGAGGTGCCGGTGGTAGAAGCAGAGGTGGTACCAGTCGAGCCCGAAGAGCTGGAGGAACCTGAGCCTGCACCTTGAGTTGCAGCAGGGCCGGAGGGCGCGGACGAGGAGGCGCTACCGCTTTGGGCGAGCGCAACCTTCATGTCGGGGGGCACCATAAGCGGGGTAGTGGCCATGCTGCTCATGTCGATGGAACCATCCTCTGTGGAACGGGATGAATAAAATGGCAATCAAATGGCACGAGCGAAACGCACCCTTCATGAGCTCGGGGTTGGCAGCGAGGAAGTTACGTGTGTACATCACGTTCTCAAGAGCAGGAGCCATCGCCCAGTCGGGCATGCCAGCCATATCCATGTTCGTTCCCCAGTTAGCAGCGGCAGTTCCAGCAGTTTGGGTGTCAGTGTAGGCAGCGTACGCCTCGACATCCTTGTCTGTCTGCGACATGGAAGACATCATCGCGGCAACAGAGGTGCTGGCAGTCCCCAACGCGTTAGGAGGGTTGCTAAGCGCAAGTGAGCATCGTATCGACAGGAAACAATAGAGCAACACTGCTTACATGATACCGAACATGCCCTTTTGGCAGTGACCAGTGGTAGCACAGTAGAAGAACGTCGGCTCAGTGGAGTTAACAACCTGGGTGACTGCAAGATTGTCAGAGATACCCATGAAGTGGGAAAACCCATTCTTACATGTGAAGTCCTTGTCGTGGGTCCCTGAGGCGAAGAGAGCATCGGAGGTCTTGTTGCAGGGCTCGAGCTGCGAACCCTTGGTCACAGTGTGGTTGTTAGCACCCCACATGAAGAGTACAGTGTCTCCAACTACGAACGACGTTAACGACAGTGGTCTCAGTCCACCTAATTAATTACGCACCACTAGCGTTGACGGAGAAGGGCACGTAACGAAGAACACCCTGCGAAGGAGCAACAACGACGGTGTGAGTCGTTCCGCTCGCAGCAGTGCTATTGCCGGCGTGAGAGGTCGTCGCGGTGGGTGGGGGCATCGTGCCCATGGCGCTCTCGGTAGACTTCGCTGCCTCGCTCCATGTAGTGGCGGAAGACATAGCCCAAGTGGACTTGCAGCCTAATTGAAGATTGATACATGCCGCGGGACACAGAGAACAAGACACGTACTCTCAACGCAGCCGTCATATCCCCAGGTCGTGCTGCCGGAACCGTGTTGCATAGCGGATTCAGTGGTCTTTGCCGCCTCACTTGTCCACGCTTGAGTCGTAGCCGCCGCGGTGGTCATCGCATGTTCGGTGCTCTTCGCCTCGGTAGTCATGGCATGCTCAGTGGTCTTCGCCTCCTCGGTCGTCGTTGCGTGCTCGGTGGTCTGCGCCTGGGAGGACGTCGCGTGCTCGGTGGTCTTCGCCTCGGAGGTCATGGCATGCTCTGTGGTCTTCGCCTCGGAGGTCATAGCATGCTCGGTAGTCTTCGCCTCGCTAGTCATAGCGTGCTCAGTAGTCTTGGCCTCGCTAGTCATAGCATGTTCTGTAGTCTTCGCCTCTTCAGTAGTCGAAGTGTGCCTAGAAACAAAGCGTCAGATAAGAGTGCCTATCCATAAGATGGGATAATGGCGCACGCTGCAGAACTGGACTGATCATAGCCATTCTTGCCGTTATCTCCCTCGTTGTTATTTTTATCGTGACCTTGGTTGCTCTCGCCGTCGTGGGACTGAGACTGATCCCAAGACGAGCCCTGGCTCTGTTGACCTCCGTGTTGTTGCGAAGAATCACCACCCCAGCCGCTTTGCTGCGATGACGAGCCCTGTTGTGAATCGTCGCCTCCCCATTGACCGACATCTCCGTACTGGTCGCCGGACTGGCCACCGCCAGTGCGCATCTCGATGGGAATCGCGGACACAGCGCTGCAAAGCAGCGCCGCTGTAGTATAGATGGTAGAGAAACGCATCGGTGTTTATCGTAGAAAAATGAGGGGGAAAGACCGTCGAGGTGTGGATTTCGAAAAGACTGTGAAGTTGTGTGCGCCGGGCCTCCCAGGAGGACGAACGAATCTCTATCGAAGAGTCTGTTCGAGAGTCAGTTGATGAGTGCGACGGATGTTAATTACACATACTTGGGAAAAGAGAACAAAAAAGTCGAATCAACGACTTGCGAAGAGGCGAAGAAAACGAAAAGGAGGGAGGGGAAGATGGGCATCGTCGGCACGGGGCAGTTCATATATAAGGTCCACTGATGGGGCCATGACAACAGGCCAATCAAGTGGGTCGTCGTCTCATTGGAGGACGTCCATCACGGCCTCACTTCACTGCTGATTCGCCCACTCGTTGTACGCTCGCCTGCTCCCATTGGCTCGGCGTCGGCCAGCTCGGACAGGCTCGGGGGTTTGCGATTGAAATTCAAGACTTGGAATCAAGAAGTTGGCAGTCGTATTATTTTGAACCAACCGCTCGCGCGAAAGCACCGTACAAGCACACTGTATTGGATTGACTAGGATAAACAACATCATTATTCACCAACCAGTATACCACCAAGAATTTTGAAAGTAGGTACACACGAAGCTAGGATACCATAAGCCTTCCCACTCCGCTGGTTCATCACCCATATGTTATTCAGCAACTCCAAATTCTGCAAGGTTGCCATCAGTTCTTTCCTGGGAACAACAGTGCGGTGTGGATGGTGACTTACAACAAGAAAAACCCAAGCCGGGCAGACATTCAGAGACAACTTGGCGAAAGACTAGAAGCGCCCCCCTCTGGGCAACCCTCCGGGCCGCGTCGGCAAACCGCCTCGCGCCTTGGGAACGTCAACGCTTGTGGTTGCCTTTACATTTTGCGATGAGTTATCTCGAGCCATCGGTTCCTGCTGATTCTGGCTCTGGGGCTGCAAAGCAGCCCGCTTTGCCTCTCGAATGGCACGCAAGCGATCCGAGGACTTGGTCGTAGGAACGTTGTCCTGGGAACGAGTAGCTGAACGCACAACAGGAGACGCAGATGAGTCCTCCGCCGCCGCGTAGATGTTCCGCCTCCTGCCAGGCCCTGCCGATGTGGCAGACCGCTCGACAGGGCGATCTGTCCGCGAAGTTTCCGTTGACATCTTGCGAGATGGAATACGCTCGTGCTCGTCGAAAAGCCATGAAGGAAGGTCGGAGCGGTCCTGAGCCTTTGCGAGGTGATAGTCTCTCATTGCTTTCAGGAGATGGCTTTCGTCTCCGGGAGGCGGTTCTACAGGCATGCGGTCAGTCTGTCGCAGGTAAATAGAGAATAAACATCGACTTGCCTTCTCCATGAACATTTGATTCCCAGACACTAGTGACGTTGGTCGACAGAGAGCTGGCAGCACCAGCCAAAGTTGTCCAGAGGCTCGAGCCGTAACCACGGGGCGAGTTAGACGGTTGGGAAGATGCCGGAGAGTCGTAAGAGGCGGCTACAGGCTGGTTCAGAGCGTAATCGCATTGTTCACAGTGGTACTCACGCTCGTCATAGACTGCTGGGCCATTATCGCGGTGGCGCGTGTATTTCGTTTCTTTTGGTTCCTCGTCTTCGTAGCTTGTGACTGATGAGGCATATCCACTGCTAGCGTTGTCGAAAACCGATGGGGATGACGAAGTAGAGGAATAAGAATCATTAGAAGTGCGGCCTCGATAAGTAGGACGTGGGCTTGGATTGGCGGGATAGGCTGGGCGAGTGCGCATAGACACCGATTTCTGAGGATTGGGCAGAGACGGCGTCGATTTCTGCGCGCGAACTTGGCGAGGGACCGGTGGAGCGCGTTCATATTGATCGACGGGCTCGCGACGATTGAGAGAGCGTGAACGCGCCTGGCGTGGGCCACTGGGCAATCCTGGAGCGTGCGACATTACTCGAGTACAATGAGAACGTGCTGCAGATCCTGCTGCAGCAATAATAAGAGAGAAGAGAAGAGAAAGAGGGTATCCAGGTGAAGGCAACTAGAAGGATTTGTTCGACAACGGCAACCGCGGTCGCGGCTTTCGGGATCACGGACCGAAGGCCGGACGTCACGGTGAGCACGGCGAAGTGACGCCATTGATTTCGAAGAAATCTAAAATCGCGTCTGCTATTGCGGACGAAAACGGTTCTTTTTCATTATCAACAGTCATGTTTGTGAGTAGGAGACTTGCCCGTACCGCCAAATTCGTGCGCCTGGCCAGCACTAGCGCTCCTGGGGACAAGTATAAGGTGGTGGTGGTTGGCGCAGGTGTGTGCTTACCCGTCTGTACTGCGCGTATGCTAAAGCCTCGGCCAGGAAGCGGGGGTCTCTCAGTAGCCAATCAAATCTACAATCGTTTCAAGAGTGAGGGGAAGGCCCTCAACGATGGCGACATTGCGCTTGTTGACCCTGCCGAGTTCCACTACTATCAGGTACGTGCAGTCCGTGCTCAAATTTAATCAGCTACTAAACCTCCCTAGCCAGGATGGTACGCCCAATGTTCTACGCTCCTGTCTCGTTTCTGATTGGATTGTAGGACCCTCGTGGGCTCAGGCCTCGCGAAGAAGCAAGAACACCGCCGCCGACTAGAATCCCTGATCCCGGACGAGTTCACCTTTGTTGGAGATAGTGTGAAGACATTTGACCCTGCGTCCTCCTCCGTTACCACTTCTTCTGGACGCATCCTTTCCTATGAAACCCTGGTCGTCGCTGCCGGAATCAAGACCAACTGGGATGGTATTGCAGGGCTGTCGGGCGCTCTTGCCGATTCGAAATCTGGCGTTTCCTCCATCTACTCCTATGATACCTGTGACAAGACCTGGAATGATATTGAGGCCCTGGGCTCTGGAAAGGCTATCTTCACTCAACCAGCAGGTGTAATCAAGTGTGCCGGAGGTGTGTGTGTTTAGTCCAAGTCGAGCTCACCATTCTGATTGTTTTTTCTCCAGCCCCGCAGAAGATTATGTGGATGGCAAGAGACCGTTTCAGGAAAACTGGCCGTCTTGACAAGATCAACGTTGATTTCTACACTGGAATGCCTACCATGTTCAGTGTCAAGAAGTACTCGGACGCACTCAATGTTCTCCGTCAAGAACGCAATGTCGGAGGCTACTTCGCCCACAATCTGACTTCTATCGACGCCGGTAACCGGATTGCGACCTTCAAAAAGTCGGATGGCTCAGAAGAGAAGGTCAACTATGACTTCCTTCACGTTGCCCCTCCTATGGGGCCGCAAAACTTCATCAAGAATTCGCCTCTGGCTGATGCCGCGGGATGGGTTTCTGTGAATCAGAGCACTCTTCAACATACCAAGCCTGAATACTCTAACGTTTTCGCTATTGGTGATAACTCGTCCCTTCCAACATCGAAAACCGCGGCTGCCATTATCGCACAGGCGCCTGTGCTCACTGAGAACCTTGTCTCTTTCATGACTACCGGCAAGGTCACAAATGCCGCCTACAATGGTTATACGAGCTGCCCTGTATGTTGTTACATCTGTTCTTGTGCGCGCACTCACATTTTGAAAGCTTCTCACCGCATACGGAGAGCTCATGCTCGCAGAGTTCAAGTATGGCCTTGAACCTGAAGAGAGCTTCCCATGGTTGGACCAGTCCAAGCCTAACAGGTAAGGATTTTGTCACGGTCCATTTTCATGGCTCAACACCGTTGTCAGATTATTCTACCACTTCAAGAAAGACCTGTTCCCAGCCGCGTACTGGAACTTTATGGTGAAAGGCCAGTGGTTTGGCAAGAATGCCATCTTCCGGCCTTCGTTTAACTGAATTCGGCGTAAATACTGTAGGGCCGCTGATGTATGTATGATAGCTCGCATACAGAGTTTGCCACCTCGTGACGTGACATCATTCTCGCCCAAAGCAGCACAACGACAGCGCTGCGGGCGCACTGCACTTCGGCGACCGAAACAAAAACAGCCATATTGTAGAGAAGATGTATGTACAAGAGGTAATTTGCTGGAGATATATAAAATCAAGAAGATTTATGAATAGTAGAACTCGAGCTTGAAAACCAAAATAGTTAGATTGTCGTGGTTGCAAAATCAATTTCATACACGCAAGAAAAGAATTGTAAAGCATCATAAAAAGAATTACTTGAATATCAAAATGTCTTTTTACTACATGTCTTCATTGGAGGCATCGACTTCAGGAGCGGGACTGCCAACGGCATCCTGATTGCCGCGCGACATTGCTGCAGTAGCCATTGTCTTCACGACACCCAGAGTTTCTCGCTGGAGCTCTATGGACTGGTCAAGATAGTCGTTGAGCTTCTCTTGAGCCTGCTTTGCTTTGTTGGCATGCTGAATGACCCTTGAATGGGTATCTTCAATGTTCTCAACCTGAGCGTCAAGACGTTGGCGCTTTGTCGGCCGTCGACTTTCTTTGGTGGCAATGTTATCGTTGTCTTCATTGCCGTCAGAATCCTCGTCGGCCTTGCGCTTGGTGGAGTGACTCTCAAGTGCCACCTGTCAAACGGCCTTGCCATGCACATCTTTTGCCTCCGTGTCCTATGTAGGTTTGAATGTAGAGTTTGACGGAAAGCTGTTCAGATTCACTCACATTGTTCCGCTTCTTCTTCTTTTCAATGCGGCCTTGCTTGAGGTCTTCGTAGAGCTCGGCAGCAGAGTCAAGGTATCCACCAAGAGCAATGAGCTCGGTCTGTGAAAGCATAGATGTTTGCCTAGTCTTCTTTGCTCCATCAGGAAAACACTACGTGCCATAGGTCCCCCTATGTCATGACCCGCTCTTTTTCCTATGTTTATCTTCCTTTTCCCTTTATTATTTACTTACTGCGCATGGACGCCTACGCCGTACCCACCATTCCTACACTCACCCTTACTCTCCGCTTGCGCACGGACGCTTACGCCGACTGATTACTATTCCTCCATCCACCACGTATGCACTTTCCCCTGACACGTCACCATGGACTATACTTAGCTACTGTACCATATGCTTCGCTCCACCTCCACATGCTCGCCGGTGTCATACGTTACATCATAGATAGCGCATGGGTTAGGTATATAAAGGACGATCATAGGTAGTTGTACTTTAGCTTGAATCTCGTTTGTCTTCCCGACTCCTTGTGTGATTGCTCCTCT
>KN880826.1:0-16884 GCA_000934385.1 Cylindrobasidium torrendii FP15055 ss-10
GTTTGTTACTGGTCTACCCAGCTTGAATTTGTAGACAAGGATAGCTCAATGGTTATTTTCTACTACACATAGCACAAATACATCTAATTGAGACTTGCGTAAGATTTTTTGCGATTTTTGCGGATTTTTGCGGGATTTTTGCGGGTTTTTGGCAGACGTCCGTCACGTCCCCGGACCATGAAACACCCCCTCTGTTATGCGTTACGGTAACGCGATTTGGGAAACGAAACGAGGGTCGCGTTACGCGTTACGTTTCATCCCTACGTGCGGCTACAGTATGCGATAAACGTTCAAAATCATGGTTCTTTTGGGGATTTTGTTGAGCCCGGAGCCGCTACTCGACGATTAGTGTCTTCCTTTCTGGTGGCAGAGGTGCATCGATCGTGGGAGCGTAAGTGATGCACGTTCATGAGTTGAAGACGCTGGCGATAGACTAAGATTATCTCGAGACGTCAGGACATGTCGGTCGAATAGACACATGGCCTTCGTAGCCAAAGAGACTCGGATCTACAAAGTAGGCCACTCAGGAAACAGGATTCGAGAACCATTGACGAACGCTGCCACCCACCTTAGCTGTCTTCATCAGGCCTTCACATGCCTGACAGTCCGAATAAATTATTATTAAGTCTATACAGAATATCTATCTGATACGGCTAATTTCTATGGGTATCTCTATCGAGGTCTAAAGTCTAAGGCCAATAAATAATGTTTAGCATGCCGCAAGTTTGCCATGTCTCCGTTTGTCCCGAAGCTCCTTCATACCTGAGGTCACGCTCACCCAATCTGCAAACCACTCCTTCGATTCATACTCAACCTCAGGCAGCTCCGGAAATAACCTATGGAGATACTGAGGCAGAAGGGATGTATCCGGCAAGTGCGGAAACATGATGGAAAGCGTTTTGAGCTCATGCTGACCAGCGACGTCCAAATTTGCTACGATGTCGTCTGTGATATCCGTGGTGTTCACGGGAAGGGCCAGATAGGTCAACCTGGGGAGGGATGTAGCAATGGTGCGTAGCGCGTTGAATGTTACTTCAGGCGCGAATCGGGAACGTGCGTCCGGGAGCTCGCCCGAGAATTCGAGTGATTGAAGGTTGGGCCACCATTTGACAATTTGTACGAAGTCGGAATCACAGACACCGACTGGGAATGTCGTATCCAATTCAAGCTTGAGAAGTTGGTGGCACTGCGCGAGTGCTCGTAAATTGTTGGCGCGGATGGTGTAGGTGCTCCTTGAATCGACATCGACCAGCTCCTCATCCATAAAATGAGCGATAGATAGGTTTTGAAGAGTGGCCGAGAACTTTTGCTGGATACCGTCTAGTAGGGGCGTCCAAAATGCCGTTGTATGGTTATTCGTTTCGAGGTCGAGATAGATCGTGTGTAGCAAGGCAGACGTGGCGCGTTCCGTGACAAGTCCAAATAATTCTGGTTTGCACCTGATCCACAGGTTTTCCAGAGCAGGAAATGCAGGTAGTGCAGGCTGCGCGGCCCAAATTTCCTTCACATCAGCGGCCTGGACCTCCTTCGCGTGAATTTCCAGCACGGCCAAGTGGGGGAACTGTGCAACGGCGGCAAAGACATCCGCAGTGAGAGAATGGGAAACGCGAAGCCGGAGAGTGTGCAAGTTGGTCATAGACGACAGGAAGGGGTTCGCTTGAGCCGAGGCCAAACCCCGAAGGGTAAAACTCTCTAGACGGGGGCAATGCTCCAGGGCTGCCTTGAGGTAGGTTGCAGCGTTGTCGTGCCCCTTTCTTGAATGGAATCCTGTATCCAGTGACAATTCACGAATATTCGGGGAGAGGGAAACCATCGGCGGCAGCGAGCAGAGTCTCCTAGGTGGTAGAGACACTTTGACGGTCTTGAGAAGAGGGAATATGGTTCCTGACCCGTGGAGAATGCAGTCAGGTATGGCGTCCTGGTAGGTCCTAGTAGAGTGCTCGAGATAGCGCACGCGCCGTGCATACGAATGGAATAATGACAGTTGGGTAGAAGAGGTCTAGGTCATCATAAGAGACTATCAACAGAATAGATGTTGCGACGTACCGTGGAATCCTTTGCATTCGAAGCCAAAATCTCAAAAAGTGGCTTCAATGATATGAGGTGGTTGTAAAGCGCATCCAACGCTGGTTCCTTCCAGGTATGACATGTGCCAGCAGCGTGAAACAGGTCGCTGGGGGTCGCCCAGAGGAAGATTTCGCGGAGGAGCTCGTCGATGAAGAGAACTTGGTGCATCTTGTCTATACCCGCGCAAAATACAAACCACCTCGAGAGTCGAGAGCAAGAAAAAATTACCACGTTACCCCGCAATGCGGATTCCGGAATTCCGAATTCTGATCCGTTGATCCGGGCATCATGTCTGCTTGCAAGCAGACATCCTGGCCTACTCCGGCGTTTGCAGGAAGGTGTCATAGTAAGAAGCGTTTGGACCTAGACATTACGAGGTGCCTCGCAACTTGTATGCTGGATTGATGGTGGTTTCTGCACACTCTTGCTTCAGTCTTGTCATAGTTCAGCAAAATGGAATGCTGATCGAGCCATTCGTCTGTACTACCACCATCTTGTGTCGGCGACGGTCCTAATCGGAGGCTTACCTTCGCTGACCATGCTCAGTTTTCATCAATCCTCACGGTTGGGATGTACGAAAAGGACATTAACAAGCAGGTTTGCACATTGTTGACTGCATGATGAGTTGTAACTCGAGGGCTCATGTTGTTCACTGGCAGTCACACAATCCCTATCTTATGGTCAACTGTTGTCAATAGAACGTCACGGTATTATTCCATTTCATCCGCCGAATCCGCGCGTGTTGCAAGTAGCACTCCTTCTTACCAGTCCTCGACCATCTTCTCACGTTCAGAGCCTGAATTTGATCCTCAAGGAGAAAATGTCTTCATGCGGCGGCGGGGACTTTGTTTAAACCACAGAGCCACTGATCCTGAGTATGTCGCTGTTCTATTCTAGTGTCGTATGAGTTGCATGCTCAACGGACTGCAGCATCATCATTATTTTTGGATGGTGTAAGCCCGTCTTCAAAACTCAAGAATACAAATACTCATCTTTTGATCCATAGTGGGCGGTAGCCTGAGGCACGTCCAGAGATACACGAGACCATACGAGAAGTTGTATCCCCACGCTACTCAAATCATCGTGACGAACCCTGCGAAATTTTGGTGGATCACCGAGGCCCAACGGGTATGTTTTTACATCTAGCGAACGCGAGAAAGCCTGAAGTTTGACAAATTCAAAGAGGAAGGTGCTGAGACCTGCAGTGGATCTGCTTTTGACCCTGGGATGTACAGGAAGTACCTCCGAGTCTACACTGCCAACAGATCAACGTCCACGAATATTAACCCACGCTTTTTCCAACGGTAGGCCCTTTAGTCTTGCATGGAGATCATGGCTTACATTTTGAATAGGCGGCTCATACAGCTTAGCCATGCTCGGCAGTATGTTGTCCATTCCTGCGACGGCAGCGAAGGAGTCGTCTGAGCCTTCCGCTCTTATTCTCGATTCGACACCTGGATTAGTGACGCTCAAGCAAGCCATGACAGCATTTGGAATGTCCATTAGGTCTTCCATGTCTATCATAGTTGCATTCGGAGTATGGCTACGATGGCAATTCCAGCGCAAACCAGACCCCGCACGCCTCAAAGAATGGTTGCTCTTGCCGAGCCCTTTGCCTTGGCTGAAGAGAGACTCCCCACGTCTTTACGTGTACTCAAAGCCGGACACCATCCTGGATTGGAAGCAAGTTCAGGCTCACGCAAAGACATGTAGAGAACAATTGGGATATCCGGTGGAAGATCTGGTGTTCGAGGATACTCAACACGTAGCTCATGCGCGCATGCATCCAGACGAGTACTGGGAGGCAGTGGACAGGACATGGAAGGCCGCGCTGCGTAAGGATCGCTCTTTGTAGGCAGCGTTTGGAAATCAACGGCCCAACACTTGAATCAAATAGAGCTGGCGTGTCCATGCCCGAACAAAACTTGGAGAAGGTGTCTTCAATATTGGCCTCGACCTGTAGGGCTCGCGACGCACGATTCTAAAAAGTCATTCCCTAAGCCAAAAAGTCAAAAGCATTGATTATGGGCACATGTATATAACTGAGTATGGCTCGAGTCATGAGTGTAGGTACCGGCCACGGTTCACATAACTTGCGAATGTCGGACGAGCTTCCATTTCGTCTATAGTCCTGTGTCGAGATGAGAAGACATCCAGAAGGGCGGTATAATAACGCACCTCTTGCTCATCTCGCTGGCCCATGTTATCTCTTTTAGTGGCGGGGCGTTCAGAGACGCGCCCAAAGTTCCAAGTACCAATGCGACCAATGCCTCGATGACAATCTGACACTATGTAAGAACTTGAGCCTGTCAAAGGACGAATGAATTACGTCTTGGGGAAGTTGTCCTTCTGGACGCTCCAAAGCCTTCAAATGGGAGAGATCTGGGTAAATTGAGGTGGTATGTCCCGTTATTTATGGTGTCCGCTCACGTTCATACGTTGAGTAGGCAGCTACAAGGTTGCATCAGTGAGCGCCTGCCGTTGACAACGCTGGTGTAACGCACCATGAACGAGCGCTAGGGTCCCAAGCAAAACGCAGAGGCGACCAAGGAAGGGCATGCCGATGACGATGTTGGTGGGAGGCAAGTGCTGAAGCCGATCAAGCGTTGTGCACGCCCTGACCAGACGCTGTCATCATTCTATGGCGTTCCCACTCCCCTCACATCTCCCCCCACGGCCAGTGGCGGTCCCGAACGATATATCCTCGGAGATACTCACGAAATTGGATCATGTAACGAGCAAGACACTTTCTGCATCATTGGCTGCATCGTGGATACATGAATTGGACGAAACTATCCGGAATACCAAGGTGCGAACCCTACAGACATGTTCTCCCCCAGTGACTGAAACCTCCCAGAACCGCATAACCACGCGAATAACCGACGAACTGCCTCTGTTTGAACAGCAAGAAGCATCCTCGAGATCCGTGCAGACACGTCTGCAGTCACTCTCTGCTGAAGTCGATGGTCTAGTGGAGAAGTTGTCTCATCCCGAGGTGCGTGCCAAGTTCTGCTTCTAGGTCTATCGCTTATCAATTGCAGACTGGCTTAACGCCTGTATTGAAACAAACACTCTCCGAACATGCATCCCTGCGCGACCAGACGTGTCAAGCTAGCACGCTGTACGACTGCCTCGACCACCTGCATCGATTCCAAGCCGACTTGTCTGCCTTGAATACCCTCATTTGTGATGGACAACTTGCGCAGGCCGTGAAGGTGTACAGAACGATGGATTCCATGTTGGATGCTCAACCAGCGCCGCTTTCGCGAAGCTTGATCATGGGTGACCTCCGTTCGAAATTCCGCGCTACGCATACGCGGGCGGAGGACCAGTTAAGTGACGCCTACAACCGCAGCATCATTGTTTCTGCCACTCAACTTCTTGTCGAGCCGTCAGTGCAGGTCCGCCAGTCCACTGCCACTATTTCACTTCATGATATCCTTGGCGCATTGCCCACGCAAGCTCTCGACAATCATCTGAACATACTTCGCCGGGATATCACATCATTGTACTTCACACGCCTGCTCGAGCAGCCATTCGACCTTGCAGTGTCCAACAACGTCCTCTCTGCATTACCGGCACAAACATACCTTCCCACCACTGCATTAGACAATGTAGCCAATGTGATCAAATTTCTCGCCTCTCACTTGTTCTCCTCTCTCCCATCGCCTCAGGTGACGACCTTCCCACGTTCGCTTCGCAAGACGCTTGGGCAAAGTGTTCTGACACACCTTGTCATTCCGAGCCTGCCATCATCATTCGACAAACTGCCGCCATATCTTGACCTCCTACGACAAGCGACTGCGTTCGAGCAGGAATTCATTCTCGGTGTCCTTGCCTGCGGGGAGCATACCGATGGTATTATCACGCAGTGGGTGGAAGGCGTCGCCGTCCATTATGAGAAGCAACGGCGACAGCAGCTACTTGATGCCGCCAGAGCGCTTATTTGCAGCCCGTATCCCAAGACATCCAACTTCACCGTTGAGTTTGAGCTCGCATCTGAGGCCCCAGCAGTGATTCCAGTGCAAGCAGATGATTCTGTAGTTGCCGACGACGCCTGGGGCTTCGAGGACGAGACCAGTCGGGAGGAGGCTACGGACGACGACGCCTGGGGTTTCGAGCCAGAGACGAAGAGTGATGGTCATCTGTCCCATCCCGGTGATGCCGCGGATGACGCCTGGGGCTTTGACGACGAAATGCAGGGCAATACGTTGAATCCGGAGCCACGGACCAATGGCCATGGTGGCGAAGAAGACGCTTGGGGCTTCGACGACGACGACGATAGCGACCAAACTAAAGTTCACGACAATGGGAACCAGAATGGGAATGGGAACGGAAAGAGCGATGGATGGGGATGGGATGCGGAGGCAGATGCACAAGACGATGCCTGGGATGATGATCCTTGGACCGAATCACCAGCGCCAAAAGTCACTTCACCACCGAAAGCGGCTAAGGGTTTGTTGAAGAAAGATAAAAAGAGGCAAAATGATTATGTTTCGCCCAACCCCTCGATACACGTTGAGGTTCCCCAAAAGCCTCCAGAGAAGAAGTCACTGACACTCGCACCTCCTGCCCTGCCCCGAAAGGAAACATATGTTGTATCTATGCAGATGAAGGAGCTTTTGTCCATGGTTACCAGCGCGCTGGACGAAAGTTCCCAATTGACTGTATCCAGTGTTTTTGGCGCACGAGCAACACCTGGGCGCATTCTTTCCAGTGCTGCACCATCAATCCTGGATCTGTACCGCGCAATGTACCCTGTAGCTTCCAACAAAGGGCTCAAAACCTCACTCGACTTGCCAATTCGCTTTGCCAATAACTGCTTATGGCTAGCCGGGGAGGTCGAGAAGCTGCTCGGGGAGCGAATGCAGGAGATTTCTGGGGCATTTAAAGTGCTTGGTGAGACCTGGTTTGATGATGTTGTCGTGAGTACAACTCGAATGTATATTCGCTAGTGTTTGACCATAGTGCATTAGGAGCATCACCGAACAGCAGTAGACACCACTATCACCGAAGGCGCTCTTGGGTTCACCTCTACAGGCGACCAAGATCGATATGATGAGTGCGAGGCAGCATTGTCCAAAGTATTGCAGGACGTCCGCTTCCTCGCATCACAGTGGCAGCCTCTTGTCGCCAAGAGTCGATACTACACCGCTATTGGCGCCATCGTCGATGCAGCGCTCGTGCGAATGGTTGAGGATATCACTGAACTACCTGATATTCCAGAAATAGAATCACATCGGCTCAGCGAACTCTGTAACATTCTGTATGCATTGGAAAGCTTGTTCATCGAAGATGGGGACTCGTTTATCGCGGCGCATGTGCCTTCCTGGTTCAAGTCAAAATACCTCTCGGAGCTCTTGGTATGTTCTGACCTTTCTTGCCCTACTTTTGCTATGCTAATCAATCGCGTAGGAAGCATCCATGGCCGACATCAGGTTCTTGTTCGATGAGGGCATGTTGGTGGACTTTGAGATTGACGAGCTCGTGCGGTTGGTGCAGGCACTATTTGCAGACACTTCATTGCGTGCGGATACGATTGCGAGGATACAAGTTGGCCATTCTGTGTCGACGGTATCATAGGCCTTGCGATTCGCAGGTTGGGCAGGCGGCGACGACATCGTTGGACTTCGTAGCCTAAGTGGTTGTTCTTAGCTTAACGTATTGCACTATGCCCATTTTCCGCTTTCCACTCATCATCTTGGTGATTGACATTATACATACATGACTCAAATCCTGGGGTGAGAAAGAGCTGCCATGTCAAAATCAATCCCTCCCATTGTGGCCTCGTTGAGCGGGGGTTTGATATCTTCGTTGGACGCTGGAGAAACAAACTTGTACGATGATGGTAGTGCTGGTATTGAGAGTACACTATCTTGTCACAGATCCGTAGCATCCACACGGTGGGGGCATTGAAATGATACGACAAGGAGACAATCCCCATTTATCCCTCTTCGTATAGCCCTAGCCAGCATGTGCATTGAGTTTTTACGCGACCTTTAATCCGGCCTGCTTGAGGAAATGAATGCTTGCAACGGGTTTATGCCATGAATGTAAATTCCAAATTGTCAGCATCGACATCCATGACGGTGTCTCCTGCCGCCGTCGCTGCCCTGTCCATCATCCTGGCTAACTTCCTTTCTCTCTTACGATCCTTCTTTAGTACGCCCCGGTTCAGAGGATTATTCGCCGCAAGATGAGTCGCATCAAGCTTGGCAGCCTTGTTCTTGCGCTGGCGCTTTGGTTGACGGAGTTCCCTCATCTGTGGCACGCCCACAGTACCAGCCCCAGTGTCCATCTCACCTGAATCTGCGGCTGGCTCAGGTGAGGGCGACCGTGCATGTTTTCCCAAACTTTGCCTGCGTGTCCCTGGTGCAACGGTTTCCTCAATCTGCATGCCCGCGGCCGAATCAAACTCCTCCTGTGCGTCGTAGAAAACGTCCTCCTCGTCTTCGTCCATTGCGTCACCGCTGTCGCGGAACGCGCGGCTGTCTGCAGAGCCGAAGAGATTTTCGAGTCCAGGGAGCTCGAATGGTTTCGAGAATTCGCTGAGGATTTGTGCTTGGCCGACATCTTCAGCGCCTGGGGCAATCTCTGCGTTGGACACTGAACGAATGGTGTCAGTAGGGGATGGATTTGAATATTTAACTTACTCCGAGAGGGGATGAGTGAAGGGTGAATGGAAGGGGGCACGCTAAAGTATGGGATTTTTTGGTGATTCCAGTCGTTCAGCACATGGCGGCCAGCGGCCAGCAGGTCAGGTGTTCCACCCTTGAGCAGTCGGCCGCTTTTGAGAGCAAGCATCGTGAGGAATTCTGGTGGTGAAGCGAACTCTGGTAGGCCGTAAAGTTGTTGAATCGTCTCGATCGGTGTTCGTAGAAGGATTTGCTCGACTACAATGGGTCAGCACACCTTAGATGGCTAACAACACGACTTACCGACGGCAATGGGATCCTCAATATCCTCGACCTTGACGACGTTTCGCAGAAGAATATTGCCTCTGACATTGTCACCTTTTTGTTGCAGATCATCCTCGTCGAAAACAACACCGGGCGAATCCACAACGCGGAGCCCGCGTTCAACTTGGATAGACTGCAAGTCCTTGGTATGACCTGGTTGTGCTGCTACGCTGCAAACCTGAATTGGAGTCAATCCCCCTCCCATAACACAATCAAATAACTGACCTTGGCGCGCTTCAGAGCGTTGATGATACTGCTTTTGCCCACATTCGGGAAACCGACAACACCAACGGTGACACTACCAGTAGCTGGCTTGTATGCCTTGAGAAGTTTCATAAGGGCAGGCGCAGTGGAAGTGAACTTTGTTTGATTGGCGGAGGATGAGGCGGCTCGGAAGGGAAGTGTGGGCGTAGAGTGACGAAGGTGTTTGAGCCAGGCTTGTGCATTATCCTTTGGAATGAGATCTAGAAATCAAGGTAAGATGATAAAATTTGAGATACAGATGTCACATACCAACTTTGTTGAGAACGAACACGAGGGTTTTGTCGTGCCTCCGCACTTCCTCTTCGACGAGACGGCTCCTACAGCCCTCTGGATCGCGTGCATCGAGCACAAGCATGACGATATCACTCTCCTCAATGACCTTGTGTAGCGTACGGATGTAGTGTCTGCGGACCTGCTCCTTCGTCTTCTTCACTGGGTCAGTCGAACTCTGAGTCCGGCTGGATGCTGCAAGAGTCGCCAGCGTTGGGTCAGCAGCCATGATGAAATCCCCATCAGTCGCTTTTGAAGACGAGGCCTTGAGCTCGGCTTGGGCATGTTTTCGAAGCTTTTCAGCATTGCGGTTTTTGAGATCAGGTAGACGAGGAATGCCCGGATCCTTCTTGAGCTCTGGAAAATTGGATAAATTAACAAAGAAATGGATGGCAGGCTACACACTTGGTTTGGATGGCACCACAAGGCGCTTCGTTTTCGTTTGGCCGGTAGTCATTGTGTTGCGTCCAAGTCCATCCAGGTCAATAAATCATGATTTGCTAGCGATCGGCTTCGGTCCGGCATACCGGAAGTTGCCCACAAGCACTGAACATCTGAGCATTCCAATGGCGCCGCGCCGGGGGTCAAAGCACGTCGAATCCCCGTTGGCGGACGTGGAAGTCGTCTTCCAGCCCAAACCCAAGGGACCACCAGTCGCCGTATTCGAGAAGACGGTCGAAAACTTGCCTACTGGTGTGCAGGAGAGAGGAATACAGGCATTCGGCTGTGCGTGACCATTCCATACACAAGAACCCCTGCTGACATTCTCCCAGTCAACGACGGGAGCAGCTACAGGCGTCCTGACCATTATGTCCGTCATACGGGTATGTCGCTCGCCGCGTCTGACGCGAATCTGCCACTCATGACCGTAGAACCACTTGAGCATGATCTAGCAAGTCAAGTCGAGTATGATCTCGACGAGCAAGGTTGGTCACTTATCCGCGCATACCATTTCCACTAAAGCGATACAGATGAGCAATGGCTTCTTTCGGTCAATGCAGAGCGCAAGCAACAAGCGCTAAATCCAGTTTCGACGGAGGTCTTTGAGATCATCATGGACAGGCTCGAGAAAGAATTCTTCCAGTTGGTGAGTTCTTCTCCCCGATACTCGTACTCTCACTCATCTTGCAGAGCAAACATGTCCCTCGCCCCGACCTCGAAAATCCTGGTGCAGATGCTCCCTGTGCAATATGTACAGAGTCCGAGGTCGAGAATGCGAATGCTATCATTTTCTGTGATGGCTGTAATCTTGTCGTCCACCAAGGTAAGCTTATAACCTCTCCATTACACGACCCTCAAACATACGAATCCAGCATGCTATGGTGTGCCCTACATCCCCGAAGGCCAATGGCTTTGTCGCAAGTGTGTCCTCTCCCCAAACCAGCCTGTCAACTGTATTCTCTGCCCAAATGAAGGCGGCGCATACAAACAAACAACGCACGGTGAATGGGTGCATCTAGTATGTGCGATGTGGACACCAGGCGTTGAAATTATGAACGAGAAAGTACAAGAGCCAATCGACGTTTCCCGTCTGGATCCCGCACGGGAGAGGCTCGTTTGCATCGTCTGCAACATCCACTACGGTTATCCTGCTCAATGTTTACACAAGGTCTGCGAGAAGCCGTATCATGTCACCTGTGCACGAAAGTGGCAGCTCATCAACCCATCGCCTAAAGATCCTAATTCACTCGGCCACTTCTGTCCTACCCATCTTGCTGCTGAATACCGGGAGCTACACGCTGAAGCTCGTATAAAAGCAGAGAAGGACGACCGGAAGGCTTTCAGCTCGAAGAGCGCGCGCGCTCATTCGAAGACATACAAGCCCGCCCCTCCTGTGATTCCTTGGATCATTATTGATCGTATAACACAGTACACTGGCAGGATATCCATACGCAAGCGGCAGGAGTTCATATGCGACATGGCTCGGTACTGGAGTCTAAAGCGAGAGGCTCGGCGAGGGGCCCCTTTGCTAAAGCGCCTTCAAGCTGAGGCTTGGCCAAATAACACGGGGCTGGATACAAAGGAACTCAAGCAGATGAAGCTCGAGGTATATTCATCACTCCTGACACTCACTATGTTTAATGTTGTCCCAGGCTCTGAAGAAGACGCGCACCGAATTGCAACATGCGAGAGACTTGGCGGAGTTGGGTCGCAAACGGGAAAGCCGCAAGCTCAACCAGACTCTGTTATTGCAGAAGATTGTGACCGACTCTATTTATCCGCACGAAGCCCTCTTTCGCTCGACTTTCCTTGATATCAGGGGGTCAGTGTTTACTCTTGTCATTGAGGAAGCTCACATTGTCGTAGGCATGATCGCACTCATCACTTCGTCAATCCTGTTTCGAGTGTCGACTTTCCAGAATACTACAAGGTCGTCGAAAAGCCTATGTGTTGGAAATACATTCAAGAGAAGCTTGATAGACACGAATACTGGCAACTGGACATGTTCAAGGTAAGCCTACCGTATGTTTATGCTCAAAGCTAATATCTTTTCAGGCGGATATCGACCTTGTCTGGAAGAATGCCAAGGCATATTACAATCAGAATACAGCTCAATGGAGGACCGCAGATCGCATAGAGTCCCACATCGCAAAAGTGTTTGGTGCATTGCAGACCTTTGTGTCAGAACACCCACCACTTCAGTCCGAAGACAATCCATCTTCCTACATCGGCGATATCGAGCCTCCCATCGAAGTCCTCGACCTACTCTTTCGCTCCGAACTGGTCAAGGACCTCGATCTGGAATACGATATCGGGGATACGGCACCGCTCATGTCCTTATTCGACTTTGAATTCGGGACGCCTCAGAAGACTATCGTCGCTGCAACGCCCAAGAGGAGTCAGAAAGCAAGCATCAAAAATCGTATTCCTGCAGAGGAGCTGGAGCCAGTCGCCCAGAATCCTTCGTCGTCGTCGCACAAGAGGAGGAGAGTACCGAACTTGGAGGCTATTCGCACGACGGTAGATGCAGATGCTGTCGAAAAGGTTGCCAAGACTCCACAATCAGTCCCGTGGGAGCAGAGTCCTTTGCCTATGTTGGCGGACGATGTGTCCAAGAAAGAAGCTTTCCTGCACTTTGACAGTGGTTGGGTGCTCCCAGCAGGTGCAAAGCGGAATAGAAAGGTCTCAGAGCCGACGCCGGCCGAGGCAGTAAGAAAATCCACAAAGAAGAGTATGTTTGTGCTCCTCGAGGACAATCATTTACTCACGATCCACAGGTGGCGGAGGCAGAAAGTCGGCCAACGGGAAGTCAGACGGGAAACGGCGAGCGAGCTCCAGCATCGTGCCGCAGACGCCCGTCGACTCGTCCTCATCGCCGCCATTTCCTTCCGTCAGTGCGCATGCCCAATACACAGAAACTGACATTGATGTGGACGACGAGAACCAAGATATGTCGATGCAGGTAGACATGGAATCCCGGGCCATCAAACTTGACCAAGGGATTTCATCCCCAATTCAATCGACCATGCTTAGGGATGGAAACCCAAGCATCGATAGCCTCTCTGTCGAGGCATCCGTAGAGCCTGAGATGTCGGTCGATGTGGAGGGTACAGACGCTCAAACGGAGAATACACCAACGTCTCTCACGGCCTCAAGCACTCAGGCAGAGGATGTAACCAGTCAAATGCGCCCTATAGACGATGGACATGCCTCGACAGATACGGTCCCAGAGACTCCCGCCGAACCGTCTAGCAGTCTGGCTGAAGAATCAATGGTATTTCCCGCCGCCGTGTCAATACCTACGGGCATGGTTGCGGAGAGGCCTCTTTCTTCTGAGCGGCCAGATAGTGATGGTCAAGCGCTGCCTGTGGGCAATTCTGGACAGCCTGCAGCCAACCAAGTCCTTTCGGGAATGAGTCCGGTACCTCTTATACAAGAGGAAATGGCCGCTGTGCCACCCAGTCCACAGAATAATTCCTCCTTGTTTGCGCAGGGCGAGGATTATGTAGACCCAGTTCCAGTGGCAGAGGGAGAGAGAACTGAGGGTTCCTTCCTGACGCCGAATGACCTGGGAGGCGGAGACATCCAGGACGTCAAGATCGACTGTGGGGAAATGCAAGCTTCCCATGCGGACGTGGTCATGACTGGGGTGTCATCACATGCGTCTGTTGAGGAGAGTGCTCATTTGGCGCCGGAGCAAGCAGGTTCCACATCCCTGCAGACGATTGCGCCTGCCGTTGAACGTACACATTTGAATGTGGATCTGGAGTCATCGAGGTCGAACGCGCCCGATATTCCATCTACGACATCAACCTCGACGGTAATTGTCGAAGATAGCGACGAGGCTCCGAATGACCCTGATGTTCAACGCCAACGACCTAAGCCACTTGGGTCACACGTCTCACCAGAGGACGGGGGTGCCGAAGTCTTCGATGGTTCGACCAACGCAGAAGCAAACGCGACCCTAGCCCTGTGGACAAACGAGACAGAAACTCGTCTTCCCGCCAAGCAGCCCCAAACACTCGAGGCTCCAGCAAGCCAACTCTCACTTGACAAACCTGTTGCTCTAGCTCTCCCTGAAATGACAAGGCCCTCCATTGATCCACCGTCGACTCCCTTTGTCAATGTCGAAGCAGTTCACTCCCCTGCGCTTGCGCCCATTGTCTCGCATGTTGATTCTCGTGCACATGCATTGCCATCAGCGGCCATCAGCGCGGACCATTTTTCCGGCATTTCCCGATCGGCATCTCGTTCACCTGGCCCCGCGCGTCTTCTCCAGTCTGCACTCCCACCACCAACTCAAATCCAGGCTCCGGGCCCGTCTGCATCGCAAGTAGCGGCCTCAGGCGATTTAATCACTGATTCGCCTTTATTGTCTCTGGACCAGTCCTCTGCCACCCAAGACGACGAACGTCAACCCGATCAACCAATGTCACCTGCGCCAAAGGACGCGTCGCTAAGACCCACGGACCCCACCCAAGCCCCTAGCACCGTGGCCACTCAACCAGAGGACATTGAGATGGATGCCACTGATAATGTTAAGCGTGTCACTGGCCAGAAAGATGGGGAGAAACCCGACATCACGCTCAAAGGAGCGGAGAGCATTTCCACTCCGACACCTGCCAATAATACCGAGCCCGAGACTATGGACGTCGAAGCCACTACGTCCATCGACAAAACAGCAGCCGAGCCTACCGATACGGCTGACCAGCAGGATAAGGCGGACGCGTCCGAGCCTGAGTCTGGCGCTGAAAAGCCCGCCGAAACTGAAGAGGACGAGGCACCAGAAGAGGATGAAGGGAAGGCTGTAGTGACGGACGGGGAAGGTGATACCGAGGAACTCAGCCTGGAAGAACTTCAGGCAAAATACCCAGACCGGATTGTTACCAAGGACGCGAAGGGAAATATCTTCATCGACCAGATCACTACTGCGAAGAGGGTCAGACCAGTGAGACCGGAAACGGTGGAGGCGACGCGGCTCAAGGCGCTCGGTGAGTTTTCGGAAGGCGCAATCCAGCCTGGCGTATTTGGTGAGTACTTTCCTTACGTGGTTTTGAAATCAGTCTTCTAACTGTTTTGGTAGTATGGGCAAAGCAGGGGCTTTACCCTTACTACGCTGGCCAAGTGATTGCGGCAGACGACCCAGAGTGGAAGGCAGTGAAGAGCAAGCCGAAGAATTGGAAGAAGATGCACGTTGTCAAATACGGAGGCGATCTTTGGTGGTCAGTTACTGTTCTTGCGATACGTTCGCGTCTCATGCCATTCACACAGGAGTGCACTCCCCTCCAAGAATGTCCTACAACTCGGGGTGAATAAGGGTATGCACATCTTCGCCATTCTCCTCCGGATTCGTATGAAATTCTCCTCGTAGAGCTGGATGATGCCATGCTGGCGCTGAGCAACAATGTATTACAACCCGCCAAAGATTGGGAAACGACGCGTCCGAAGATACAGCAGGGCTATGAGTCCGTTGGTTCATTCTGTATTGCGGAATGTGTCTGACTTGTTGACCAGGATGATCATCAAGGCCAAGGAGGCTGGAGACAACGCCGGTGCTCAAGATGCTCCCAAGAAGCCTGCGCGCAAAGGTCGGAAATCCAAGGCAGAAGAAGAAGCCGAGGTCGATGGAGAGGAAGAAGTAGCTGAGCCTGCAAAGAAGAAGCGTGGGGGAAAAGCTCGCAAGTCCAAAGCCACCGTCGACGATGATGACGACGAGGAGGCAGAGGAGGCAGAGCCAGTGAAACCAGTAGCCCGCAAGGGCAGGTCGAAGGCGGCCCAGGACGACAACGCAGAGGACGAGGCAAAAGTGGCTGAGACAACTCCCAGTGCTACGAAGCGGGGCCGCAAGCCCAAGGCTGTTGAGGCTGAAGATGATGACGAGGAGCCCAAGGCTAATGGCAAGGCGAAGGCTGCCAGTGCCAAGGTATCTGCGAAAGGCAAGGCGAGAGGAAAGAAGGCAGACAATGAGGAGGATGAGGAAGCTCAGCCCACTGCCAGTGCGCCGAGGGGTAGGCGCAAGGCTGCCAAATCTCAGAAGGATGGTGAGGACGAGGAAGAGGCCAAGGGCGGCAAGGCGTCAGTCTCGGCCCCTGCTGCTGCCAAAGGGAGCGGCAAGCGTAAGAGGAATGTAGAAGTGGAGAGTGAAGAGGAGGTCGAAACGACGAAGAAGTCGAAGAAGTCGAAGCGGTGAAGATGGATGGGTGCATTTGTGTATGTATAGTGTAGTGTGCATCGATAGCCCTTCTTCGTCACGTCCTTACTTATTTTGCTATTCTTTTTGTTGTAATTATTCATATATGACTTTGTTCTCCTAATGGATAGCTAGACATAGTGTTGCCACTATACGAGATCGAGTTCGTCTCGATACGGACCCAGGTTGACTCGAGACGAACTCGAACTCGATATATTGATGGGTGTGGCTACCTTGAGAGTGATGTCATATTGCCTGTCCGTCTCCAACGCGTCGCGCGCCATTGCACCCAGATTGCGCCCTCTGAGGATGCGGGACAGCAGTGGAAAAATGACAGTGGTTTTAGCGATTTATATTACAATCAGTTATAGACACACGAAGAATCTGAATCTAGTTCACTCATGCGCCCGCCCCGTTTTCAACAGTTCCAACAAGTCGGGCAAATTGATGCGCGTGAGCGTCAACAGGCGTGCATACATGACCTTTAGTATCAGGACTGAGGATAATGTTTCTTCTTGTAGCATTACCCATTCTAATATCGAGACTGACAAGGACAGAGTACTTGTAGCAGACTCACTGCAGCGGCTGGGATCCTTGCTCCTGCGCAAACTAGCTCATAGGAAATTCTCTGTATGTTTTATTGGATGCGTTGGTGCACTGCTACCCCGACGATGGGCTTTTATACAATGTCGG
>KN880827.1:0-16588 GCA_000934385.1 Cylindrobasidium torrendii FP15055 ss-10
GTAGAAATTTCGGAGGTCCATAATCCTTGTTCAAATATCGGACTGTGTTTACAAGATAAAGAAGACTTACACTGCTGTTTCAAGCCGTACTCGCCTCGGCCGTAGTAGGAGCCGTTACAGTGCATAATGAACACATACACTTATAGATCAAGACAGAACATAGTCCATCTCTCTAAAAAAAAGTGCCTCGTACTGTCACTTAACTCATGTCTGCCCACGTAGCGCCCGTTTGCCGGACGCGGGGGCAGGCCCGATCACGTGAGCAAACCGTTGGTTTATCTGGACGCCATTTCCTTTATTGGAAGCTGCTCTTGACCACCATCTACGGGGATCATGCCTCGCTACGACCACGAATACCCCCCTCTCTGGGTCCTCATGGATTGGGCTGCCGAAGAAGCCAAACCGGCGCGGCCTCCGCCGCACTCTTGCTGGACGCGAGTGAGAGAACTTGAAGAGCCTGAGCAAGACTACTACTTCCAAAAACAGTGGAATGATACGGCTACCCCAGCATCCCCGGTGGAGGAGAATACAGGTCCCACTGAACGGGCCGTTCAACGTGTTGACCGTTATACTACGGACTTCCTCCCTCGAGCCCATGATTTAAACTACCCATTCAAGTTCTCGTTCGTCTTTACAGGCCCATCCTATCGTCTCTATGTTTGGGACAGGCCTTATCGTCCCCGCGGGACCGCTACCAAGCCCAATACCAAGAACCGTGAAGTTCATGATACGTATACCGTGCCCGCCGTTGCTGGAGTCAGGAGAATTTTATACTCTAACCAGTGCGTCCTCTTTGTCTGATTACATGAAAGAGGTGACTGTGGTTTGACTTAACTATATACACAGTCCACGCAAAAGAGCGAAACACTCGCTTTCCGGTCCGACGAGGATTATACACTATCCGTTTGTCTTCGGGTTGATTCCGTCGAGTAAACGGTGCGCACTCGGAGGATCATGTAATCATCCATATTGTTGATTAATGGCTTGCAACCCTACGTGCGATGGGGAAGTAAGGCGGGTCGTTTAGCTATGCCCATGGGATAAACAGCCTTCTTTTTATGTGATGTACAAGCCTTTTTTTTCAATGAAATACTTTCTATACATGCCTAAAAGCTATCGATGTCCCATCGTCTGTCACCCTACGTGCGATAATTAACCCGTAAGTGTCTTGCAAATACGGATGTCAGGCAATGCTAGTTGATATCCCCCACGAGCGAATTTCGATAGACTGAATTTAACTCTAAAGCCAATATTGTTTGGTGGGATCCTGACGTTGCTGGCTTTGTGAACAGCCTCTTACAAACCTCGGGAGGACATTTCACGTCACTCAGAGTAGCTGTACATATCTCACCGCTCGTTTTCCTCCGTCCCTTTCTCTTTGTCCAACATTCCTACTTCCAACTCCCCAGACTTCGCGCGCTACCAATTCAGCTCACACGCACAAGCCAGCAGAAAATTATAGATATCCGAAAAATACAATTCAACGTATCCCACCAAAATAAATGTGTAGGAGGGGGGCCAAATACCGTAACACAGAAACTCATACGCTTCATTTCATATTAAAACACAACCGATAAAAAAGTCGCTCATGACAGACTCGCACTCGCCAAAAACTCAGCGCATGCTCACACATTCGCCACAGCAGCAAGCTCCCTCATCTGCGCCTGCGCCAAACTCTGCGCATGCACATGCACATGCCTCGCCTTCTCCTCCTTCCAACACACCTCAATCCCCCCAACCCACTCATGCCGCGCAACCTCCTCAATCGTCACCCGCTTCTTCGGATTCGGCTCCAGCATCTGCCGGATCAACGACCGACACCCCCGCGGAGACAAATTCTGGATCGTCGGAGGCGGCGTAGGCGAAGAGACACACGCCTGCGCGTACGACGCGTACATCGCGTCAGAGACTTGCGCAGCGCGCCAGGGAAGCTCTTGGAAGTGGAGGCAGTAGTAGACAATCCCGCACGCCCAGATATCCACGAGTCGGGCGTCGTACGCTAATCCAGAAGGTTTAGATGAGAACGAACAGAGAGGGAAGACGTACGTTTGCCCAGGAACTGCTCTGGCGCAATGTACGGCTCACTGCCACACAGGCCTGTCGACATGTGCACCGTGGTCTCCCATGGCAGCCGGTACACCGTAGATGCGCCATAATCCCCAATCTACAACAGCAATCAGAGGAACGTACAGCGGGTTGGAGTCAGGACGCACCTTGAGGTGTCCCTTGGTATCAAAGAAGAGGTTTTCAGGCTTGATATCTCGATGCGCAACGCCTTGCGAGTGGAGGTACGCAACCCCAGACACAATCTGCTTGAAGCAACACTCGACCTCGGAGGGCGACATCCCACCCTTCTTGATCGCAGCATATAAATCCCCACCAGGACAAAACTCCATCACCTCGCACCACTTGGCGCTCTCGTCCTGCACAAGATCCACCGTCTCCACGATATTCACATGGTGCAGCGTAGAGGAGATGCAGAACTCGGCCGTGAGCTTCTTCACGTACTCCTTCTCTGTCTCGTTCTTGCGGCGCTTGCGGAATTCCTGGGGAAACAAACCTAAATGAGCCCACGGTCGCAGCAATGAGTTCAACCACGCACCTTGATAGCATAAAGCTTCTCCTCTGTCCGATCCCACTTGTGTGCGAGCCGCACTACAGACGTCGCGCCGCGCCCGATAGCCACCTTGTGGCAAACGCCATACTTGGACGTAAGGCTGCCAACACTCTCGCCAGCCGCTGAGCGCGCACGGCCGCCGCCGCCGCCGCCGGCATCGCTATCCCCATCCGACTTGCGGCTGCTCCCGCCCGTCGACCGCTGCGAGCTCTTCCGGGATAGCTTCGGACCATTCGCGAGCAGGTCTTTGAGCGTAAACTTGTGGCCGCCACCGTCGTGCGAGATAACCGAGGGCGCCTTTGGGCGGATCGTAGACGTAGATGAGGAATGTTGTTGTGAATCAAGCAGCGTCGCCGACGGGGAATTCGGCGCCGAGCCGTGAGGAGGAGGAGGTTGTTGTTTGCCGTTCTTGGCGGGAGTGATGAATTTTGCAGATCCGTTCGTGACTTTGTTTCCGGCAGTGCCGGCCGACATGCTCGGCGCGCGGCTTGGAGCACGGCTGTTGGCGCGAGTAGAGGGCGCGCTGCCCCATTCGCTGTCCGACACGGACGGGGAGGGGGTACTGGAGGCCGAGCCGGCAGAAATATGTTTGTCGTGCATCGGCGGGGGTGTCGGGATGTTGCCAGACGCTAAGTTGGCTTTGCTTAGGGATAGCATGGTTTCGCCTGGGCTCTTGGGGTACGCTCGAGCGTCTGGAGGCGGCATGGGAACGTGCTGGGAGGCGAAGGAGGGTTTGGTGGAGGATTTGGAGCGGCCATGCGGTGGTTTGTCAGAGTCCTGGCCCTCGGAGCTCTCTGTTGGTGCGGCATCTTCTTGTGTGATCATGGTAGGCGGTCGAATCGTCTTGATAGGTGAAATCGTGATGGGGCGGAAGGGGGAGCGTCGATGTAAACGTAAGCACGGCGTTCAAGAGCGTTATTAAACTGATATCATGACTGCCGGTGCGGTGGAGGTTGGAGGTGTATAGGCAGGCAGAAAAACGGGGATGACAAGCGAGCAGGCGGGAATGCCTCTCGTCGCCACGAAAAATAGGCTAGACGCTGGGCGGCGACGACAACGAAGAGATCAAGCAAACGAGAAGATCGTGGTTTGCGGTTAAGTTGTGGTCGCGCATGTCATCACTTTCATCGCCGATTATGTAATGCCTCCTTTTGTCGTCGCGCAAAAAAAAAATGAAATATCTGATAGCGAAAACAAATGAGAACCTGCAGCAATCATGGGACGGTGGAAGTACATCGATAAACAAAACTTGGATTAAAAAATCCTCGTCCAAATCCTCGCCATGAGGTACGTCTGAGGTACATAGCGCATATAAGCGGGGACCCACAACTCTAATCGCGAAATGAAATCACCCCTCTTGCTCATCATCTCTCATCTCCAGAGGTGAAAGCCTTTGCTGCTCGCTTTGCCAACCATCCTGCCCTCGATATTTTTGAAGAAAACGTACGCCCTTGCTGCCACGTCGTGCAAGTGGCAAAAATAACGCGCCGGGCACGGCTCGCAGCATGGCCAGCGGAACAACGTACGCTCACCATCGATGCCGGCGCCGCCACCAGACCAAATGCATGATCCGGTGCGCTTGTCAGCGTCTGACAGTAAACGGGCCAGCTCCGGACGTTGCGGGTTGCGCGGAAAATGCTAGTCGTCGTGTGGCGTCGGTGTTCTTGCTGGAGGTGCTCTAAGTACTAGTACAGCCTACTTCTCACGGCGACATAACATCGGTTTCAGGCTGTAGCACTTTGCGCGCAGGAAGCAACGTGCGCAATAACTCAGTCTCCCATGCGTACTAACTAGAGTGGGCGGTCTCTGCTTTGTCGGCCGGTACACTTGGTAGGAGGTGAGCCAAGCCCTCTATACCAGACGCGGAATGTGGATCCGGCCGTCTCATAACGTAGCTTTCAGAACAGCGCCCCAACTGAGTTGAAGTGACGGGCCCATGCACCCATTACAAGTCCGAGCTCGAGTCCATTCGCCCATCCTAGTCGAGCGTGGGCAGGTAATCTACGTGCCTTCCTCCCATGAACAGATATTGACCACTCTCTGGAAATACGCTGCTTCGAGTGCGCCGCGCACGAATTCGGGATACGTACCCCAACGCGTACATGATGAGTGTACACTCTTACTTGTTTCTCGCAGCACCCAATTCGAGTCTGGCTGCGTCCCTCTTTCCCAGTGTCGGCCTCATGAGTACATGTTAGTCGCGCGCTGAATGCTCTGACGAGTATTCAAAGGTACAGCAATGGAGTTATAATATCTTAATTTGAGCCGGTCACTGCGTCGCCAAGTCGTCGTGGCCCGTACATTCCTGGTTCTAGATCTGTACAGAGGCCTGTCTGCGAAGGGTTTATGGCTCCGCGAGAGTATCTGGGTATGTACTGCGACCATAGGTGGGTTAGGCGAGGTGCCACTGTTGTGGCCTCCTTGTCTTCGTCTGGCGGTTTGAGCATACCTTCTTGTGCATCAAATGAAGCCACGGCATATCACATCTAGTGCCATGAGGCTTGGATGTGAAAGACTCGTTGATGGTAAGCACGCATTTCTTAGATCTGCAAGGACCTGTTCCCGAGAACGCCGCAGTGGAATCAAGTTCGTTTAAAGCCACTGCTGGACTTCTCCCCGTGCGCAGATCGAAAGGGCTGGCCTCAAACTGAGGAGTAAGAAGGATTCGTTAATTCCAGAAGCTGTAAGAGAGTGTTGTCAAGCAAATAGCTGAAGTGAGTTGCAAAACAATATCGGTTTCACATGATACATTCCATCGAAGCTCGCTTCAAGTTGTAGAGGACAGTACCCTGTTTCATTCACCTATTTGCAGGACACTTACGGTTATACCATTTCACGTAGGGTGACAGACGATATGGCACAAGTAGCTTGCAGCCATGCATAGAAAGTATTTTATTGAAAAGAAGGCTTGTACATCACATTTTAAAAAACCGTTGTTTATCTCGCTGGCATGGCTAAAGGGTGACCCATCGCACTCTCCCGTCGCTCATAAAAGAGCAAGCCTTGGAGAACGCACAATACAGATGATCACATTCCCCTCGTGCGCACCGTTCGAACGACGGAACCAACCCAAAGACAAACGGATAGCGTATAATCCTTGTTGAATGGGAAAGAGAGAGTTTGGTTATTTTGCGTGGGCTGTGTACAGTTAGGTCGAACCACAGGCACTCTTTGATATAAGCAGACAAAGAGAACGTACTAGTTGCCGAAGAAAACAGGCGTTCGTTTTGTTGCAGCGACTGTGGGCACGGTATACGTATCCTGAACTTCACGGCTCCTGGTGATAGGCTTGGTAGCGGTCCCGCGGGGACGATAAGGCCTGTCCCAAACATAGAGACGATAGGATGGGCCTTTGAAGACGAACGAGAACTTGAATGGGTAGTTCAAATCATGGGCTCGAGGGAGGAACTCCGTGGTATAACGGTCAACACGTTGAACGGCCCGTTCAGTGGGACCTGTATTCTCCTCCACCGAGGATGCTGGGGTAGCCGTATCATTCCACTGCTTCTGGAAGTAGTAGTCCTGCTCAGGCTCTTCAAGTTCTCTCACTCGTGTCCAGCAAGAGTGCGGTGGAGGCCGCGCCGGTTTGGCTTCTTCGGCAGCCCAATCCATGAGGACCCAGAGAGGGGGGTATTCGTGGTCATAGCGAGGCATGATCCCCGTAGATGGTGGTCAAGAGCAGCTTCCAATAAAGGAAATGGCGTCCAGATAAACCAACGGTTTGCTCACGTGATCGGGCCTGCCCCCGCGTCCGGCAAACGGGCGCTACGTGGACAGACATGGGTTCAGTGACAGTACGAAGCACTTTTTTTTTCAGAGCGATGGACTATGTTCTGTCTTGATCTATAAGTGTATATGTTCATTATGCACTGTAACGGCTCCTGCTACTCTTGGATCTTTGCTGCACCGTCACGGCTAATGCAAGTTCGTTACTTGAAGCACTCAGTATTGGCTCGAAATAGTGTTATAAGTAGTATGTAATACAATATAATATATCAAGAAATATTCTAATCTGGTCAATACATGATATCCGCAAAACTACCCTCATGCTACAGATGCTCAATGGCGGCGGACCTTGCCGAGACCGCGAGTAGGACGTTGGCTGCTCGATGCCTTGGAGGACGACGCGACTGGGTCCTCGATGCGTAAGCGCTTCATTCGGGAGCTAAGAAACCGTTAGGAAATGATAGGGACCACGAAAAAAGAGTCCATAGGGATGAAATCTGACGAATCGAGCTTGCGGTATTAACAGCATCATCTGACAGATAGCTTGCCTATCTCAACAGGCAACTTGCCGGCCGGTTTCAAGCCTCGGCTACAGGACATCCGATCAGTGGCAGGGCGAGTCACGTGACGTCCCTTCTCCGTGGACGTCGTCTGTCTAGTCGGTCGGCGCGATGGGGGCGCCAGGCACGTCGTTTTCTCGATCATCAATAAAACTTTTTTCGGTTTTCATTGTTGTAAATTGGCTTCGTTTTCTCAATACCCTTTTTGGGTAGCTGCACATCTGCTTCCGCCTCGCTTCTTGCCGCAGCTTGCCGCCTATCGGCCATGCTGCCGGCACGGCCCTATATTATTTAGAACCATCATATCGTGGATTCAGGCGTGGCGCGCCTTGCTGCGCCACTTTCTCCGGTGCCATGGCTTCCTCACAGTCGCGATGTTAACGCCAATCTCTGCGCTCCCTCCTCTCCTCACAGTCGCGTTCCTCATGCCCCTAAAAATTTCCCTGCTGCGCAGCCAGGCGGCCCGTACTGATGACGCGCCGTGATTGATGGCGGGAAGTAGGTGGCGCGCCGTGATATTCAGGGCAATGGGTGGCCAGTAATTCAGGGCGAAGAGGGAACCGCAGATTTCCAGGACATTCAACAAGAAAATAGTATTATCAGGGTGTGAGATGCCTCTCGCACGGCGATGATGCCTAGGGAAATGGACATTCACAAGCGACCACAGGAGTAACGACGCAAACATTTTAACCCAGGAGAGGCTCGCCAACCAGCAGCCATTGACATCCCTATCTGGTCTATCACATCGCAATCGGTAACCGATCAATCATCCTTTTACCATCATGGTCGCCTCTCACGGGTCTGACCTCTCCCCTGCGACTCGTCTCTCAACATCACTCCAACATTTCGTTCATCATTGGCAGTGCTTTCCAACGACCCCAGTGGCGCTTGATCTTTTCCGGCAGGGCGCTGCATGTACTCTCGAGCCTCCTCGATGTGTATGCTTTCCGCGTCTGTTGAGCTGTAGACAATCCAAATCCTTTCGGTGCGTATGTTACAGGAGTGCCTCGCTGACCTCTACTTACCCTCGTTCTGACCAGTATGGTCGAAATCTTGCACAGAAGTCAGCCATCAAGAACTGAACTGCCTTTGAGCGGCATGCCATTCTGGCCCAATTTGACGCGCCTTCGAAAGGGCTCAAAGCGGAGGCCTCCTCAGCTCTCACACAGGACGACAGAACCCTTGTGACGCCGATAGATTTCCTCTCTCCTTTGCAACAACTCTCCCGATACTCAGGCTTGCGATTGGAGGCAGTCTCGTAGCCTACGTGTTGGAGCAATAGCACGCCCTATCAATCAAGTTGATGAATTCCCCAGTCGCTGAGCCCTTTCCGCCGCGAGTTACGGTCTACTTATTCCGTTTGACGTCGGAGTGGACTCGCATCAAAGTTTCCTGAGCATCATGATCTGGCATGGATTCAAATTTTAACTTCAGAATTCAACCACCAGCTCGTTTTGCTTACACTATGGCGCCGCCAACATCAACGCCCACGCCAGCACCCGCACCGACTCCCGCACCAACACCGACGCCAGCACCAACAACGACACCAGCAGGACTAACAACGGTCAAGAACGTGCGCGGCAAGAGGAAAAAGACCGCCAAAACGCGGGATCCCCAGCAACCGGATAAGCGCCAGAAATTCACGGTCGACCAGGTCTGCCAACTTCGCACGTTGCTGGGGGAATGGAACGTGAGGAAGAAGGGGTCGAACCGAGCGGATTTTCGCGCCAAGGTTAGCAAGATGATGTTCTCGCGATGGGCCATTCTCGAACTGGCAGAACAACATGGGCTCCCAACGGACTGCCCCTCTGTCACCAGCGCCGCTAAGCAACATTCAGGGCCAACCAGCACCCGGGCCGTGTTGGAGAAGGTGCGTCGGAATATGACGATGTGTAGGCTGTCCTACTCACCTCAGGCAGAGAATGATGACCTGGTACGATACCAACACCCGTCGAGACGTGCACAGGCCCTCCATCAACCCTGTGGCAGCTGCGCTGCCGTTCAATCGGATGCGAGGTCGAAGTGCCAAGGAGATGCTGGTTTCTTCCGATCTCGACCAATACCGTCGTGTGCTGGAAGAGGTCACTTCCTCTCGAGAAGAAACCGACTTGCTGACAGCCCGCATTGAGGCCCGTAGAGAGGATCGACGCACACGTGGTCTCCCCGACCTCGACGACCTTGACATCGTGGGCATCGAGGAGTACCAGGTTGAATTGCCCCCTGCCAATCGGAGCACGATCATGGCGGACAAGAGGCGTGCGTCTCAGTTACGATGGGAGGAGGCGACGCAGGAGGAGAGGGACGCAGCTGAGGAAGCGTCTGTTGCTGATGCCGCCTCGGTTCGGGCGCGTAAGGCGGAGATGGCAGAGGTCAAGGAGCATACGGCGGCGGAATACAACGAGTACGCATGCCAATTTGTCTGCATGCTGTCCTCTGATGCAAGCGCAGAGCGGTGGTGGCGCGCCCTGCATACCTGCAGGAGGTCTTTGGTCGGCTTACAAACTGGACCGACCATCAATACCTTCTCATCTCAGTGGGTCCTAGCGCAGATGGGTCATGGGATAGCGAAATGTGCGTCTTCACCTCTGCATACCACCACCACTTATGCACACACTAGATCATTTTTTGGACGAGATCATCCGACTGGAGAGAAATATCTGACAGCCTTCCCCGACGCTGTCGGTCGCATGCTTGACGATCTGGTGCCATGGTCGAGGACCTGTTGGGGTGCGTGCTTGCTTTTCTGACCATCACTGGGCGCTGATATTCTTTGCACAGGTCCTGCAGAAATTGAGCGACGCAAGATCCTGGAAACGGATTCGCACCCTGATTCAGCCTCCTCTGGAGAACTACTGAGCTTGAACAATGGAGCAGGGCCCGCAGGACTTGTAGTTCCCGAGCTTGACGAATTCGACGACGGTCTTGACGATGTCCAACCAGCATCGCGCGGCGCCGCCGAGGCTGCCCTTCCGGGGAGATTCAACGTGGCGGATGACGCCAACCAAGCAGCACAAGCAGCGCCGGGCTTTAGTCGCGGGGACAACCATGACCCTGAGCTCACTGCCAATGAACGTCCTCAAGCCGTCTCCATCAGCACGCCCGCTGAACCCCCTCCCCCGACGTCAGGAAGCGCGCGAAATTCGAGTCCACCTTTGCAACAGGCTAGTTCCCACGGCGCGGAGGATGAAATGCTTTCAATTGGCATGGACCAGCTTACACAGAACGCCTCGCAAATGATGACAGACGGACCCAGCTTGCAAGAGCCATACGGGTCTTGGCCTGCTTCGTTTTTTCCAACTCTGCCAGAGGACGACAACACCGCCATCACATCGTCGTCTCTGCTTATTGGCAATTCTCTTGGAGGCGCCCCCACCTCTCCGCCGTTGCCAATGCCCTCCATCCCTATCGTACTCGCCGCCCAGTCTACAGGTCCGTCGCAGGAGGGTACTAGCAGCCATGCCGCTGTTCATCCAGGGACTTCCACCGGTGCGCTGTTAGAGAGCATGGCGCAGATAGCAGATATCGTGGGGAAACGACTTCATTCGAAGGACAAGGCCATGGGTCAGAACTTGTCCGATTTCGAGGACGACCCATCATCCTCTGAGGCATACTCACCTACCAGCTCGATAGCAGGCAGTCCGCAGCCGCAGCCACGGTCGCAACCGTCTCGAAGTCATAAAAGGTGAGTCGTTGCTGGGTGGAATGATGAGCGCCCTTGTTGACAGGAGATTAGGGCTCGTGAACCTGAGGCTGACGCCAATCCAGCCCCCACCCAACGGTGTGTGCAAGCATCAATTCCTTTGACATAGCTTGTTGAACAATTCACAGCGCTCGTCGAGCACATCTGGATCCATCGGGCTCTTTGATTCATGGCGCTGAGCAACATGATGCCCAGCAGAAGGAAGGCAGTCGCCGTCAACGGTTAGTACCTTCATTCTGGACCAAACCAAGGCTTACCCGCCTTGCCAGTGGACGTCCTGCTAAGTCCAAGGCGCCAGCCGCTCAACGCAAAGACGCGCCTGTGGAGCCCTCGCCATGGAAAGGATATGCTCTAATCAAAGAAGGAACTTCCGCACCGGTCGGTCTTCTCGACAGGACCGACCTGGCAATCGAACCCCGTTTGCGCTCGCAGGCCAGCAGCTTGAGAGCAGCCCCTGAGGCCGTCAAGAAGGCGGGATGTAGGCGTTCCGGTAAGACTGCAGCACCTCCGACGCCAGCTGCACGGACGACGGGTTCTCGAGGGAAGAAAGGTCCGAGGAGTAAATAGTGCATCAATAATCTATAACGGTCAAGGACTATTTTTTGCCGCTCAATGTAGACCATTATTCCTCTAATTCAACCACTCTGAGGCCGAACCAAGCAATTGAGGACGCTTCGAGCCGCTTGTGTGATGGTGCATCAATTTGATGTTCAGGTAAGCCAAGGCTGAGTGGCGAGCATGAGGGCCGTAGTGCGCTAGCGAAGTCTTGATTCCTACGGCCATGGACACGTCATCTACCGTTCTCGACCTTTCACCACAGGAAACCCTGGTGGCGGACTTTCTCTCGCAATACTACGAGGCCTTGTCCTCTATCGATACTGTCACCGCTCTCACCGCCGCTGCAATGTTCAACGCTGCCGCTGTGGCCCGGATTGTCCTGGACGAGGCGTCTCTCATCATGAACACGGAGTATGACAGGTTTCTCAATCACAACGACCTGCCTGGTGCGCCGTCACATCTCTCCGCCTTTCAGTGCCATAAACTTACGCACCTGTAGAACCAGCACGCCAGGGAGTCCTCTACCAATTCTCTTTGCGCCGCCTCAACATCAGCGATGCTGCCTTTGCTTTCGATCACATCGTTCGCGCCCACCAAGCAGCACGCATGAAAGGCCAGGTTGTACCCGTCGCGGAGGCCGAATTGAAAATTACGCAATTTCTACTTGACATCCAGAGCGACCCTTCCGCGCCGTCGTCTGAACAAGCCATGGAGATAGAACGGGACGATGGCTACATAGTGGAGGCTTTTAAAAATCTTCATGTGGCTCAGCAGTAGTAGGGAATCTGTAACGTCGCCAATTTTTTGCCCTGCATCCATCTCAATACCACTCCATCACTGCTAAACCACTAGTATGTCCTCTGAAGTGTGTGGTGATCGGATCTAGAAGGGCTTCCCAAAATGGTCAAAGCTTCGGTAAGATTGACATGCTTAGCGGACACGGCAAGTGGGCATGTAACAGAGATGGGTGGGGAATTGGCCATTAAGCCTTATGAACGCAGAACGGGCTACTCTCCTTTCGCGTGAATTTGAGATGTTCACACAATGGGAAGCCAAAGGAAGTCAATGAATATTCGTACAGTATTTAGGAGCATTATATACAAGAAAAATAAAGTGGGGTTCAATATGTACGCCGCTGGGGCCACCTGACACTTCTCCGGCTTATTGCATCCTCATTAACATTTCCCAGCAGGCTTTCTTGACGCCGACAATTTAATCGGACAGCTCGTGGCGACGCATTCAGAGTGGGTGTTGTGCGCTCAATCGAACTGCTGAGCAGCGTCCACTTCAGACACCGCCCCCATGTCTTCTCTCACTCAAAACGAATGTCGTCTCCAGGAATTCCTGCAACGTTATGAGGACATCAACGCGGCGCCAAACGCAGACGAACTTCTCGCTTCGGAGGAGACTATGGAGGATATACTCAAAGCTGACCAAACGCTGAGCGATGCAATCGTCGAGGTGTTCCCGATGGTGTTGAGGGCGCATGAGGATGTGACCAGTGCGTACATCACTCCTACGCCCTGAAAAACCGGCTCATTAACGAATCTATGTAGCCACTGCCGAGCAATGGGACGATCTCGACCTTCGTCGCCAGCGGTTTATGGACGTCGTGGACATCCTGGCCACTCATTGCTATCACTACCTCCACGAACATGTGACTAGGAGCCTGTCGACCTTCGCAGACGCGGAGGACGAAGACCAAGCCATTGCCAAGCTCAAGGCCAACTACCTGGATCATATGAACGCCTACTTGAGCGCTGTGGCCGAAGCCGAGCTCGAGGATGGCTACGAAGGCGCGGATGAGAGTGATGCAGAACTATCAGAGGCTTCAGAGGGACGGTCTGTGAATGAGGAGGAATAGCGGCTTCATGTCGAGCTGCGTTCATAACGGCATAACTTACTCCTGCTCCGGAATCTATTCGCATTCTGAAGAACAGGGAGAGGCTGAGAAAGATATGTGTGCTAAATTCCTACGAAAAGTGTGTAGCAGCGCCGATCTACGCGTAAATTGTCCCCTTAGGAACTACCGCTCTGGCGGAATTCTGAACGAACCAAGCGGAGCACACGAGGCGATGCTCTCAGGACTGACGAAGGAGACGGCTCACTGCCAGCTTGTTCATCCTCGCCGAACCCATTGCCTTTCACATCCTCAAAAGTCCATCCTTCCGTACCACCTTCCCGTTTGTTGTTGTGCACGACTTGGCTTGGGTTTCCCTGACTGGAGTCGTGAGATTCATCATCCTGTGTTTTCATGTGGACGTTTCCCGAGGCGCCAGTGCTGTCGTTGTGGGTTGGGGATGACTGCGGGGCGCAGGGCACGGATAGAGCGACACTACTGCGGCGATGAGAGTGACACTCCGCCTATTGTTGAAGCACCCACGTTGGCAAGGGTTGCTCTTTGAGCAATGAGACTTGTAGAGCGTTGACAGGAGGCATGACGGCGGGTGAGGAAGGGCGCAGTTTGCCTCAATGTTGGGCCTATTGAAAAGTAAAACCGGTCTTATTGCTAATGAAAGAACAAGCTACACGACATCATTCAGCTGATATGCAAGGGAACCTTTCGCATGGGCTATGCTCAGCTCCAGTCCGCCCTCCTCCCTCCTACTGAAGTCATAAATTTCCTCAGCTGTGACCAAGGCGAGACGTAGCTCCGCATGCAGAGCCTCTACATCGGCACAGAGAGCTCCTCCCCTCTCCGACCCACGTGTGTCTCTTCCTATGAGATAGACACAACCAGCTGCTTCGTCCAGGATTCCTCGAGCCTGCGTAATGGCCACCTTGACCTGCTTAGCGGCAGCCTGCCAATCACCTCCCTCGCACAGGCCGTTGACGAAGGCCTGGAGCCTTGGAGAGCCCACAACTAGCTGCATTTGAGCCCGCAGCTTTTTCATGTCGAACAGGATGCGATGGAGGAGCTCCGGACTGGAAATGCTAGGGCTAGACCGGAAGGTGAGACCATGGGCATCGAGCCACCAATGTCTACGTACCCTCGAGGTGGTAGAACAGAGCGCGCCACTCGCCCTATTCGAGCGCGACCCTTGTGTGATTCCGCGACTCGGGCATGATAGCGTGCTCGATTCTTCTCGCAGATTTGACGACGGTTTCTGGAAACCGTGAGCGCATGTTGAGGGAGCAGTGGTGCGCCAAAAGCACTTCAAGTAGTGCGCCGCATCGGCGCGAGCTTGGGAGGCTTTCCTCTCAGGCGTAGGTCGGCGCGGCATGGGACCAGGAAATTGATGTTCAAGAAGGGCAACCACAGTGACAGGAGTTACTTACCTTGATCGGCTGCCGGTCCGATTCCGAACCTTCGACTTTGTCTGGCTAGGCTGATGGAAGTGAACGTTCTGGCATTACGGATACTAGCTACGCCCTGATACTACAGATAAAATAAATCGGATGGTACCACTGTGACACTGGAGCTCGTGGAGCGTCGAGTTCAAGAGAGGGGAACATGGTAACCTCCGGTACACACCATGCAACTATCCTGCCCATGAACCCATCGCTCTTGTCCGGCATGGCTGAGACCCTGGAGGGTCTCATCGGTCCTGACGAAGTTGAAAGATGCTCCCTTCTGCCTCCATAACTCCTCCTGCCTGGCAACTCGAGACGCCGCTTCTGGGTCGATGAAAGGCAAGCCCGTGCTTTCATCATGATCCAACGGTTCGTGCCCCGCCCTGCACAAGCACACGTTAAAGACGACCGACTGGAGTTGAGTGTGAGACGCGATAGCGCGCTGCAACGACTGAACCCCATCAAGGTCGTCTTCATCTGGATGTAACTCGAAGTGAACGCTGACCAAGGACGCCGATATGCCGCGGAGCACCGTGTTCTTCAAGGCTTGCAATTCCTGAGACTCGGCGACCACCCACAGGGAGGAAAGGCTGCCCATCCTACAAAGGTCGAAGCCCGTCCAGTCCAGCCAGCAGGAACCCCCCTCGAAGCTGTAGCAGCATGTGGATGCGATGGAGAGATGGCGAACCGTTGGGCTCATCCAGGCGAAGGCGTCTTGATCAGATGGCGAGGAGTAAGAAAAGTTGGGACCGACCAGAGTGAGGCAGTCGGCTGTGGCCATGAGGCTGGACATGAGGGGGATGAGTTTGGCCTCTTCCGTGCAGCTGTTGAATTCCACCCAAGGCTCCACCCACAAGGTCTCTGTACGAAGCGCTCGAAGAGTGCGAGCTGTGAGGTCCTGAGCGTCTAGCACAAGCTCGGATCGGCTTGCTTACTGGATTGTCGGACGCCTTGGACTCCAGGAGACCACTGGGCATCACAGAAATGAACTTGCTTCCAATCCCTGCGAGGCAAGGCTGACGCTGCACAAGGGGGGATCACACTGTCAATGAAGTATAATTTGTCGAATAACAGAATGAAAGAGGCATCGAAGGACAGAATTTCAGGGCTTCGGCACCGGCGCAGAGTGAATCGTTCCAATTTTCGGCGTGGGAGGATGGCACCCAGGGCGTTGGTTGCCTTCCGAACGTCGTCCGGGGAGAGTTTCTTGAGGTCGAGGAAGGTCACATCGCGTGTCTGGGCAAGGAGGTAGGGGTGGTTGAGGAAACACTCCGCTGTTTCGACCATGTGCGACTGCTTGACGATGAGGTGTCGGAACTGCATCGGTCCGCAGATACCTCTCCACTCTGAGCAAACCCGAGAGGCATTTCTTCCATCCGAGAGGTGGTCGACCAGAACGAGGCGGATTAAATCTAAGCCCAGCTTATCCATGTCCGGCCAACGGTGAGATATTAGACCAATGGGGGAGGCGAGAGGTGCAAAGGAATCCGAAAGGGACCGCGATGGTGCGAGGCAAAGAGCGCAACATCAATTGCTCATGTGTTACGACGTCATTCGATCACGTGCACACCTGCGGCTAGCTATTTGGATCGCTTGGTCCCAGGCCCCTTTCCAGCTTTCTGCTGAGAACGGGCGTCGCCTTAGCTCCATCGAGGTATGGTTTTTGAACCACATACGACCCTTGTGGCCCCTGTCTTCAGGCGATTTCGCTTGGGAGCTCTAGAGCCCGTCAAAAAGCCTTAAGGCCTCAAGGCCAAGACTCCTAAGGCATAAGTACGGTCCGAGTCGTAACCTGCTAAATCTTTCGAGCATCCTTCACTTGCACCCATATATCTAGGTATGGAAGTCGGCAATTCAACTCAACTCGGTGTGTAAAGAACATATGCTGTTGAAGCTCCTTCGCGTAGACACCCAAGGCGTAAGTGCAGTCCGAATCCGAACTTGCTAAATCATTCGAGCATCCTTCGCTCGCACTCATATATTCGTAACTCAACTCGACGTTTAAAGTGGAAGCCCCTTCGCGTAGACACCAAAGGCGTAAGTGCAGTCCGAGTCCGAACTTGCTAAATCGTTCGAGCATCTTTCGCTCACACTCATATATTCGTAACTCAACTCGACGTTTAAAGTGGAAGC
>KN880828.1:0-16485 GCA_000934385.1 Cylindrobasidium torrendii FP15055 ss-10
TCTCCAGTGTAAGCCAACCCCTTCTGAGGCTCGCTGGGATGGGCGCAGGCGTGACGTGACGGAGGAACCCTAGAAATGGGGTTCCCGAATAGATTATTCCCGTTCGAATGGCCGGACGATCACATGTGAATTATCACCCCCGCACTTTGCCTCCATCCACCATGATTGCCCACGGAATACGCACCGTCGGCGTGCTCGGCGCCGGCCAGATGGGACTCGGCATTGCTCTCGTATCCGCCCTGCGCGCCAAAGTCCCCGTCCTTCTTCACGACAAGTCGTCCGACCAGGTTGCCAATGGCCTAGCATTTGCCGACAAGTTGCTCGCAAAGGACGTGTCAAAAGGCAGGATTTCCAGCGAAGAAGCAAAGGAGGCGCGGGACAGGATTTCTCCAGTATCGGACCTCTCAGGTTTCCGTGATACGGACATGGTCATCGAGGTGCGCAACCAACTGCACTGTAGATCCGGATGCTCACTGTTGCAGGCGGTATCGGAGAACCTGGCATTAAAGCAAGCCATCTTCTCCTCATTCGCCAAAGAATTGTCACCCAGTGCAATCCTTGCCTCGAACACGAGCTCAATTAGCATCACCAAGATCGCCGCTGCGACAATACCAAAGGGTGTCTCTGCCGCGAGCGAGGAGGGAAAGGCTACTGCTGCACGCGTCGTAGGTGAGTGACCTCGAGTATTTTTGCTCCCCGATACCTCATGCAACTCCAGGCCTCCACTTCTTCAATCCCGTGCCCGTCATGGTTCGTGCCAAGGACCAGTAACTGTGAAATCACTGATCAAATGCTCTAGAAATTGGTTGAACTCATCCCGGCAATCCAAACATCTCAAGACACTCTCGACCGTGCAAGGGCCTTCGCCGTCGCTGCTGGCAAAGAAGTCACTGTCTCTAAAGATGTTCCCGGATTCGTTGCAAATGCACTCCTGATGCCCTTCATCAACGAAGTAATTAATCACTCCTGCCATCGCGAGTCGTGCTGACCTTCCAATTGGCGATAACCGCTCTCGAAAATGGCATCGCTACACGCGACGACATTGACAAGACGCTCAAGCTAGGCATGAATCATCCTATGGGTCCACTCCAACTTGCCGATTTGTACGTCTTCTTGTGTCCACCCAGCTTCTTGACTAAAGTCCTCGTAGCATTGGCTTGGACACATGTCTGGCGATTCAACAGACATTGTATAATGGAACGAGTGACTCCAAGTATCGCCCAAGCATCTTGCTCGAACGTATGGTCGATGCCGGCTGGTACGGTAAGAAGAGCGGAAAGGGCTTCTACGAATACTAATTGTAGCGCAATTACCCAACCTACTATGGTTGTTTCGAACATTCCACACGATTTGATTTAGTGAAGATGGCCCTCGACACAATTGGACCTACCTATTCAACTGCGAGTTGACGTTGACCACTGAGGAATGTCAATAAAATTCAAATTCACCACACAAATTTGCGCTGGGCTAGATACACACGGTCAAGCATGCTCTAATGCCGGTTGCTCCCCAGGTGTGCAAAGTCATCGAATGAAATGCAGAACAAGATATTTACACACTAATGTACCTACAAGTTACAAAAACCATGACCCAAAGTTTATCGATTCTACTGTAATGAACGGAGGTGCAGGAGCTAGTACAGTTGCACATGAGAACGAAAGAAAGGAGATTTGAAAATCGCAAAGTAACGAATGTGTTTAGAGAAGGCCCCAGAGATTCTGCCAGGTGCGTGGTGCACGTTTCGACTGAACCTCGCGCCTCTTCGTGGGTGTAGACGCAGGTGCGGTGTACAAGTTTGCAGTCCAACTGCCGCCACAACTTTGTGCGGTATTTCCTACGGCACCATCAGCTATCAGCGCCGTGAATTCCATATGGGAGCAAACGCACCTTGGCATGCAGAATTGCACCTATCGCTGGTAAGCGATGTCCCCGAACCGCCATCGTAGTACAATGTGTTCCCACACAGACATTGCGAGCCGTACTCCGTCGCTGCCAGTTTGTATCCTAGTCCCGTGCAGTGCGACTTGCATAGCTCTGTTGTCATGCTTGAATCTTCCCAGAAAACGTCTCGCAGGAGGCGCGTGCTGCTATCGCTGTAACAGCCATTCGACGTCCACTACAAGATACAACGTCAGTAAATATCCGTGACGAGAGAAGGGAGGGGAGGGGCGTACATCTGTCGTCGAAGCAGTGGTTGTACCCTGTAAGCAGTCAGAAGTCTATTCCCAAAAATATTTTCGAGACATACAGGGAGTGCTTGCTTGCCCCATACGCTCATCGTCCACGTCCCTCCGCACGTCAAGCTGCTGTCACCACCACATTTGCTGTCGCAACGGCTGGAATCGATAGCCTTGCCCGAAGCGCCATTGTTCTGTATCGTGTTGCCGCAGTAGCACTCAGTGCTGTATCTATGTCAACATGGAACCACGCTCGAAAGATAGGAAACGCACCCGTATTCTGTACCAGCATAAGTATATGCAGCGCATAGCGTGTTGCATCGACTGGGTGTCATTCCACCCTCGCTGAAAGATGCGCCAGTCAAGGCACGACGACTTCCCGTGCTGCCCTCGTCGACACATCCCAAGCTCGTCCACCCGCCCGTGCTAGGATCGGTGCTGGCCGCAGGCTGTGTCGCAGTCTTGCCATTCGTCGCATACAGACTGAGGAACCACGTCCCTCCGCACGCGGCGGAAGAGTCCGCAGAACAGTGAACATCACATGATGCGGCATCAGCGACAAGACCGGAGGCGCCATTGTTTGTCAGCGTGTTGCCACAGTAACCTGCAACACAGGGTAAGCGGAACGATCTCTTCGGACAGAGGCATCAAAAGCGTACATTCCCGGCCGTATTCGACGCCAGCATAATCATATCCAGCACAGAATGCCTGGCATATAGTGGGCGTCATGTTGTCGCTGGACGTGTTTATGCCGTTAAGAGCGCGACGAGAGCCTGTCGTGCCCTCGGCGATACATCCTTGGCTAGTCCAAGTTGGAGAAGATGACGAAGAGGTGGTCACAGTCGTAGCTGTAGTGCTGGTAGTCCCTGCGGTGGTGGTCGCTGTGGTAGTAGTGCCAGCAGTGAGTGCGGTGCCAATCGTGAGGCCAGAGGCAGATGTCGATGTCGATGCCGAGGTGGAAGCAGAAGTCGAGGTAGCAGCTGTGCCAATGGTTAAGCCACTTGCAGAGCTCGCCGATGTCGAAGTGGCAGTGGAGGTAGTGACAGATGTTGCCGACGTAGCTGTCGTGGATGTGGCAGAAGTTGCCTCTAAAACCCATCAGGGACCAAACCTATAGCGAGAAAAATACATACTGGCAGAGCCGGCATAGCAGTTGTAATTGTCTGGAAATTACTTAGTACACAGTGCAGCGACCACAGATAGTATCCTGCTCACACTTATCCACGACAGATGCAGCGTTGAATACGAAGCCTTCCTCGGTGTGATCAATGACCGTGACCGAGCGCTTGACCATCTTCACGGACATTTTCCCGGCAGCAAGAGGGATTTTCAGCTTGTTGACACCAGCAGGCTGGTTGGTGAATGTCGTGCATGAAGCACCCATACATAAAGTGATATCGGAAACGTCTGTAGAGAAAGCGACGGCCCACATGAAGTCCTGGTCCCCCCGTCAGCGCCGGCCTAGGAGATAGAGAGCAACACACTTGAGCCCAAGCCTGGCCATTCGGCGGACCAAGGGAATCGCTTGACGCAGTGACAGACGCAAAATGAGGACGCGCCCAGAAGTAGATCACGTCCTCCTGTATAGAAGGATGAGAGACTGCACATTACGACCACGAAGTCACACACAGTGATTGTAGGGTATTGGCCGGTCTTGAACGCCGTGATATAGTAGTGGGTCATGTCCCAGAGCGCCGTGTGCGGGAAATCCTCTGCCCAGTAGGTGCCGGTGGGCTGAGCATCCTTGTAGCGGAAAGGTCCGTAGCTAGACGGCAAAGATGAGCGTTGTTCGTCTTCGTCGAGGGGCAAAGCGCGTACTAGTTGGACTCGCCCCAATCATTCCTATGGGACAGTGAGAACGGAACAAGGCAGAACAATAGGTAGGTACCAGGTGATGATCTCGGTGAAGGTGAGCTGGTCGCGCATGCCCATGAGCTGTTCCCATCGGACCGCTCCAAGCCAGTCATCTCCTCGAAGATAAAAGTTCTTATTGGTCCAACTATAGTGCGTGCTGTAAAAAAGATCAGAACAATATCCTCATGCAAAACCGCACGACGTACAACATCCAACTACTGGCTGTAGTCGCATACCGTGATCCGAGCATGCTGTAATCTAAAATGCTGTCAGTGGGCCGTTGAACAATGCCACAAGGGCTTACACCACTGGTCGTCGAGGGTCTACATATCGTTTAATTGGAGATCGAATGAAAGAGGGGCAATGGCTCACGTTCTTGGGTTCATTGGATTGAGGATAAGCGCATCCCCAGCTGTACGCCGTCTGAGCGCACACACTGAGTTGACTAGGGATGGACGCACCAGAACCACGAGTCCAAGAAACCCCAAGGATCGCTGAACCTGTTTTCAAGCTCCCACATGAAAGGCATCAGATAGTTTCCAGCGTTTTGAAGCTGCTTCCATCCGTCGACACCGAGGCAGTCGTAGCCACCGCCGTAGCTGGATAAGAAGGGTTTGCCGTTATAGTAAAAGTAGTTCGGATGCGATTTGAACTCGGTCATGTATGCGAGGGTCTTGGAGACACTGCAGTCGAACGCGGTGTAGTCAAAAGAGAGGAAGAGCTTAAGGCTGGTGCCTTCAGCAGCCTTGAACGCGAGGTGCATTTGGTCTTTCTGCCATGAGTCGCTGCCAAAGTTGAGGGCGATGGCGTCGCTGAAGGGAGTATGAGTCGATGTCAGACAGCCGAGATAACGGACGTACATTTCCTTGGCCCCAATTTCAGCAATGTCGGCGTTCCAGTCGGACTGTACGTATGGATATCTGTGGAAAGATGAGAAAAATTTCAACGGAAGAAGGGAACACTCTTACGTGTCTACAATGTATGAGCCTAAAAGTGTATTGAAGGAATAGAGAAAACTTACTGCCAACAATCTAAATCGTTGTTTAGCAGCGCGCCTAAGAGACTGAGAGTGAGGTCACATACATGGTGCATGAAAACATATTTTGTCGTGTCTGCGGCGCGCTCTGCGATGTCGACGGTCGCGTTAGGTGCCCGAGTGAGTGTGTCCAAGCCAGAACGAGCACCGGCGCGCGCATGGAGCTTACGGCTACTACCATAGCCTGCCTGCGCCAGCGTCGCCAGCAGGGCTGGGACGATAAAAGGAGCGAAAAACATAAAAGAGGGTGGGTGGAGGAGCAGGCAAAGGACACAAAATGCGTCTCAGCCTGATATATGAACCCAGACCAGGATTGTATGCGTTGTGGCGAATTTGTATCGACAGGCACCCGCTCGAGATTACTCCCACTGGGATCAATGAAGATAGGAAGCAAAAAACAACAATATGCCTCCGACAACTTGGTTGTGAGTCTATGGAGTGGTCAGTCAGACGACAGTGAAATAAGCTGAAGGATATGGTGTTCATGAGCCATATAGAACAGATTAATACAGATATTCAACCATATTTTCTGTCCTTTTTCGTCCCGGAACGTAGCGGTTCCGGTCGATAATGGATTGCGGCGTACAGAGCTCCTATGGCTCAAAATGTCGAGAAAAGCAGGGCGGCATGCTGCGCGTCCGAGCGACATGTCATGTCGGAGAAATTTGATTTGTCGTCGGCTCCAGCGCCGCGCCTCGGCCCATCACCGTTGTAGCTTAGTGAAGGTACGACGAAGGGAATGGGTGCTTGTTTGGCAACAGCCTTTGATCGCGTCCCCCCGTCACGATCACTTGACTTTGGCCCTTGTTCTGTTTCCAGTTCGACCTGGCAAACGAAACCCAATTATGGATTCTGCTTTATTTCCCACGAAGATTTGCCTGCATAAACAGCAAGCCGATTTCAGGATGGCAACCTTTGTGCGCTTGTGGTCGTCGCGCATTGGTATATAAGAGGATGGCTGCGAACTCAACCGCTCAGTCGACCAAACATCATGGAATCCACGGCGTATACGTTTCTTGCTCGTCGCTTTCCCTCCTTAGCCAGGCCTAGAGTGAGTACGACCAAAGGCAAGGCTCCCCCACAGCCGCCAGCACCGTCTCCAAGTATCATCACCCGCGTCAAACACCAATTCGAGGATCACGTATTCCTGTTGAAACCTTCACCAGAGGAAATTGCCTCATGGCACGTGCGGATGCTGGACGAGGACAAACAGTGGAGGGAACGGTATACGGCCTTTAAGCATGGTCCGCCGCCGCCAGGGTACGTCGTCCTTGCTGCAGCAGAGTGTTCCTAACATATCCTAGATACCTTCGACTCGCTTTCTACTCCGACATCACGAAGCTCTACCGCGAAATGGAGCCTGACATGGAGTCCTACATAAAGTACAACCCACAGGAAGGAGTAGATTTGCGCAAAGTTCGGCGACAATGGGGTTTGGAATCATGCGCAGTGCGTTGCAAGCAATTTCTCGCGCGTCATTTTTCTCACCGCTATAGCCCATACATCCTCTCAAGTGGAAAGTCGAACTCACCGCCGATCCAGACCATCTCTCTCCCATCGCCACCTACAACACCATGGACCATTCACACCATATCATTATGCTCACAGGTACGACACTTTGAAATCTCTGAACATTTCTCACGCCGAAATTCAGAGCCCTCCGTATCCAAAACTACCCGTTACCAGCGTCGAGTTCGCGCTGCTGCCATCTCATTATGTTACCCTCTTCTTTGCATCCCCTCACCAAGTTGGGCAGGCATGGACGCAAAAGCAGAACACTTCCAGGCCATTCTCCTCATATCCTTTTGGCTTGCCCTTGTCACCATTGGTGCAATCGACCCTTTCGCCTGGCCATCCATCATCGTACTGTGCATGGCGCTTTGTCGCTACAATCTCCGAGTTTACGCATAACATTCCCGATAATCATCTGGCCAACACGAAAGGACGTTGTACACTATTTCCACACACACATATGCTGTTACTTTATGCGCCTCCAATTATGCCCACTATGCCTATATGCCTCTATGATACATCCTCTCTTCAAGATTCAATTATGCTATGCTAATTCCCACTATGCTTTCAAACAATACTACAGAAAGAAATTGTATACGAAGTCAGTTCGTGAGTTGAGCACGTTATGGTGAGTGGCTGTGCCTCTGATTACAATGAACCCGTGATCGAAAACAACTTGTCCTCGACTTTCATCTGCACTCGAGATGGTCGGCTGCCATTCACCCAAATCTGCTATACAAACATATTCAATCCGTGTCTACTAGATTATACCAGTGCGATGCTTCTCCTGCGGCAAGGTTGTCGGTGACAAATGGAACGCCTACCTCAAATTACTCGCGGAGGATAAAAGCGAAGGGTGCGTTAGCATGCGTCATAAGTGGAAGTCAATAGAGGCTCACTATAAGGACGCAGTGATGCGCTTACTGAGCTCCAACTGAAGCGCTACTGCTGTCGCCGTATGGTCCTCACGCACGTCGACCTCATCGAAAAACTACTGCAGTACAACCGTGCGTTTACAGTCTGTCCTCTTGAGTGTCATTGATCCATTCCTCCAGCGAACGAGCGTACAAAGGACAAGAAAGACTACCTTACTGGTAGCTAGACGAACATTCCCCCCGCCCTCCCCATCACCCATTACGAAGACTCCCTTGGAACGCACTACAAGCGAGCAACTGGCTTTGGCAAGGATAGAAACAATATATACATAGCCGAATCCGCATTACAAGTCGTCTAATGACAGCAAGAGGTCGTGTACACTATATGTAAACGTTTGCAGTCCATGTCGTTTGGTCCCAAGTCCATGTCTATGCCCTAGTGGCCGAGCGCTGATTTTGATTATCCCCTTCCTCCTCCCTCCCTCGCGTGGCTGTAGAGCCAAAATCTACCATTCCATCCAGTCCCCGTACATGTTCGGCTTCTCCCCACGCACGAATCCCTCAAACGAACGCTTCATGACCGTCGACCAGTCCAAATCCCGCCTGTCCTGCGCAACAGTCTCCTCCACCACATCCACTGGCACTGCCCGCGCAAAGTGCTCCCCAAGGTCGGGATAGTTTCGTGAGGTATCAAACGGCTTCCATGGGCTGTGGTAGTGATACGAATACGCTCCTCGGAAGAAGCCATCAAATCCAAGTGCTCCAGGCGCCGCGCTCATCTGAACCGGTGTTCTGAAAAAGTGGATGAACCTGCGAATGTCATGGTCAGTTACAACACGTCTGGAAGAACGTGGCAGAATACGTACGATTCAAAGTAGGGTTGTGGCGGGCGTTCCTTCTGGTATCCCTCCGTGTTCAGCCATGCCGGATCGAACAGCGCGTCGGGGATACGGTACAACAAGTTCTGGAAGTAGGCCTGATCCAAGTAGACGGATACCGACATGGGGTGGAAATCGAGCCCATTGCCCAACGCAGTGCGGAATAGGAATGTGCCCAGCGCTGAACCCTTGTGCATGCGCAGAACAGCAGTGTTGTATTTGTTGTGATACGACCAACGGTACGCGAAGGCGCCCTTCCAGCCCCAGAGATCCTCCCAGTCGCGAAGAAGAATCTGGTCCGCGTCGAGGTAGATGCCGCCAAATCGATGTGTCAGAATAAAGCGCGCCATATCCGACAAGACCGTCGAAAGTTTGTTGTAGCCGCCTTCAGTTGGAGGTGGTGCCGCAGTCGTCGTGCTCGAAGAGCTGCTGCTGCTACTGCTGCTTTCCGCCTTTTGCTCCTGCACATGCATAACGTCTGATCCAGATTTGAACAGACTGCCCATCTTGCGCCATTCGTTCTTCAATTCGGGCACACCATCAAGCATCTCGGTTGTGTTCCAAAGTTTGAACTTGATGACATCCTTGAAGCGCGGGTGTAAGAACGGCGCCGCCCAAGGGTTTGCTTTGAGGTCGTTGAACATATCATCGAGCGCGGAAGGCGGTGGGTTGATCGAGGCAGGCGCCTGATTGAGCCAAACCCAGAACTGGGGACGACACGGTGCATCCTCCGGGTAGTCTTTGTAGTTCAGGCCAACATTCTGGGTGTAGAGGAAAGACATGAGGGTTGTGTACGGTTTGTCGTTGATAGGGCCACCCCAGAACATATGGAAGATGCGAGGGTTCTCGGGATCGCATTGGGAGTGGATAGTCTTGTATGGGCGGTACTGTTGCACTGGCGGGAGTGAGAGTGTCTGGAATCCTCCAGTTCGCTCGATTTCCTGTAGCTGCAAAGTCGACGCGTCCACGGGCGCGGGTCCCTCATTTTCCATGTAGATATACTTCCAGTCGTCCCAATTGCCTCTGCGGTATCGGTTCCCATTGTCCAAGCCTCCGCCAATCCGGAGAACCTCGAGACAGTCGCGGACGAACTGAACTGAATTAGACTTTGCGTGGACACCGGACTCAGAAGACGCACCCTTCCGTCTGAGAAGTCACAATGGCGATGTATGATGTCCAAATCAACGACGCTCCCGGGAACAGGTCGTGGAGGATATGCCACGTCTGGGCGCTGCTTCGTGAGGTCCAGGTAGACGCGCTTTGGCCCAACACCATTGGCTGTTGTAGAGTTGACATCGAGGGTACCGCGTCGCGATGGGAGCGCAGGATTTGGTGTCCGTGAGTTGAAGCCTAGTTCTGCGGGGACTGGAAAGAAGGTTAATGGGAAAGCTGGGTAAAGTTGGCCAGAAACGTACGCTGTCTCCGACTGGGCCAGTGCCCGCTGAGCACTTCCCATTCCAATATTCTTTTCAAGTCCGAGTCTGTGTATACCATATGTCCACGAGATGAGGTTGGTACAGGAATGCCTTTGTTTGAGGGACCGCGGGGAGTGGCCAGGAAAACATAGAGCAAGATGAATGCGAGGCAGAAACCAGCCAGGATCCGTTTGCGTGCCAATAGAGGTGGTAATCGTCGCGGATTTAAAGTCCATATTCGTAGAGCGCGTTTTGACACGCCTGGGATGGGAACAGAGTAGGAAACAAATAGCGGGGCAGGTGCGCCATGTCCACCAGTCAGAAGGTACTTTTCTTCCACCGCTGAGCTGTAGTGTGGTATCCCGATAGTGATGCGTGAGCGCGTGCGTTCGTGTCGTGCCGGAAACGACATCGCAGACAGACAAATGGACGGACTTGGGCGCTGCAATTGGGCGTCGTCGTGAAAGTTGGCTGCAAGAACGCGCAACACTGCACCAACCGAAATTGATCAATGACGCTCCACTGATCGTCCGCTAAATGGGGAAGAGTACGTGGCCGACCGACTCCGCAAATCAGTTCTGTGTGCGCCCGCCCGCCCGCCCATCACGGCGGGCACAGCGCTGAACATGGCGGAAAAGAATAACAAAAAAATCTGCGAAACATCGCTCGTTCTCTCGCAGTCGTTCTGTGCTCTCCCGCAGCGTCAAAGGTCCCGAAAATTCGGCAAACCACGCCCTGCTGCGCATTGACGTCTGGCGCCACATAGACCAAATTTGGACCAATGCCTCGTCAACGTTCTTTAATTCCCGATATTGGCCGCGCAGCAAATGCCAAAGAGGGTGCTAAGAGCGGAAGAGAGCATAGACGATGGCGGTGGAGAAAGAGGACGGCGCCACTGGTTTAATAAGACATGTCCGGCTGTACTATTAATGCGTGTATGTAAGGCTGCCGTTTGCACAAAACGAGCTGATGCGAAGGAAGCTTAACAAGGGGATATAATGCAGTCTAAAGCTAAGAAAGTGGGTACACAAAGATGTCACAGAAATGTTCACAACACCCTATAGATCACCGAATCGACATCACACCCGAACGCGTCGTGTTGAGCGTCCTATCGTCAAACTCCAGCGCGCTCTTCTTCTTCTTCCCAGCCGCGCTCGGGGCCTCCCAGATTTTCCAAAACTTGAGCGATTCGTCTCCTCCACCAGTCAAAACAACGTCGCCCGCAGGAGAAACACAACTGAAGAGCACACGCGAGTCATGAGCGTCGCGGATTTCAGCAACGCGCTCCATGCTCGGATAGGCGTGCACCATGATAGCATTCGTCGGGTAGCCATGGGTCGAAAGTATCTCCTTTTTGTGCGGCGACCACTGGAGGGTGCTGATCTGAGCCGGAGTCTTCTGAGAGTGTACACGTGCGCCAGTGTTGACATTCCAGATATGCATAGTAGCATCGTTTGTACCACCGCCAGTGGCGAGCAGTGAAGGCTGCCATGGACACCAAGCAAGCGCCTGACAATATCATGAGAGAAAGAACGTATAAGGAAGATTGCAATTTACCTTGACCGCCGCTGTGTGATTCCGTTTAACCCACTTCGCCTTTCCCTGAGCATTCTCTCCTACGTCTCCCAAGCGCCCATCCCAGACATTGACAACATTGTCATTTCCGCCACTAGCCAACAACTCCCCGTCGCTTCTCCACTTGAGCCCACAAACTTCACCGGTGTGTCCAAGCAGTTCCATGACTTTATGCTTACCGATGCGTACGTCGTGATGCCAGATGCTGCCGTCCGCGCACCCAGAGGTAAGAATATGTTCGCTCCAGGACAAACAAGCCACTTGTCCCTGGTGACCAGTCATGTTGCGCATACGCTGTCCGGATTCCACGTCGTAAAGCTGGACGTCACCATTGCAAAGACCGATGCCAACATATGCTCCGTCGTTCGACATCTCGACGCTGGACGGATAGAGGCCCTCGGGCGCATCCGCCAACGCGCTGACATCGCCCGTCTCAGCATACCAAATGTAGGTGCTCTGTCCGAGTGCAACAGCGACCGTGTTCTGGCTGGACCAGCTAACCAAGTTAAGGTAGAAGTCATCCATGAGGTTGACGGCTGACAGCACGCGTTCGGGCTGGCTGGAGATTTTGCGCGACTTGCTGCTGACAGCGCCCGTAGAAGTAGCAATCGAGTTGGGACGAGAAGCATAGAGCGGTTTGGCGTGGTCGCGCTGCAGCGCAAGGCCTTTGTCTGAGCTCGCGGCAGGCGGCGGTTCGTGGAAGCTAAGGATGCGTCGGTTGAGTGGCACGCCCGTGGCGTCCGCGAGGCGGGCGGTATGACCAGGAGACGCCGTCTGAGGTTGTATGTGCATCTTCTCGAAACCTGCAACAACGTCCTTCTCCATATCGCGCGTAGTGATAAACCGGTCAGACTGATCAAACCCTGCCCGGCTCTAGAAATGAAAAATAAGTCAGTGTGTAAAAGTCCAGACGGAAAACGCACTGGGGTAGACTTTGAGCGTTTCAGCTCTGGTTTCTGGGCGGGCTCCTTGCTTGCCACCACGTCCATCATCCTCCGGCTTGACTCAATGTCGCCTTTCTTGATTACCCCCGACGCCGCCTGTCGGCCTAGGTCGGCGTGCGAGGGTTTCTTCGTGGGGGAGGCAGGCCGAGAATGGGAGGCAGCCGTTGCAGAAATGAAGGGATTCGACATATCAAAGCGTTCTGTCCGCGTCTTCGATTTGGATCGTTTCTTCGTCGGCGATGCCATCGACATCTGGTTCATGGCGTTGTAGAGTGCTGGTGTAATAGGCGTCTTCACTTCAGAGCGCGCGCGCATTCGACTAGGCGTCTTGGGTTGCATGTTGGCTGTGCGGTGGATGTTGGATGCAGAAAGGAGAGAAATGTCGTTTCTAAAACATACACGTGATCGTGCAGCATGGCTTCCACGATCGTGGCACTGGGCATGTCGCTGCTCGCAACTTACTAAGTATTACTATTCAGTTACTATTGGACCTGGGATAATGAAGCGCTCCAGTATTATGGTAGTGATCCCGGGCGACAAACTGGACTTCCTAGCCATCGGCAAGAACAGAGTAGTTACTGGTGGGCGAATTCAGCATCTTCCAAATGCTGTCCAATGTCGACAATGTCAAATTTGCCTGGAGCTACTATGTTACCTCAAGAAGATATATAATAGTCCAACAAGCTCGCCTATCGTCAAGGCTTGCTCATAAGATCAAGATATTGTGGATTACTGGCACCTATCGTGCACTTACGCTACAACTAAAACGGTTGCCCCTACGGGCACATAAATCTACATAAGTCAAAAGAGAGAGATGCTAATATATCCAATTCAACCACCAAGCGCAAATATTTGTCCTCAAACGACAAAGACATTCTCCTTCACCACCTTATACTCTTTCAGCTTCTCGAAATACGCAAGTCGTTCTTCCTTCTCCCTCTCATACCTCTAGCGTGGTATCAATATCAAGGCTTGCCAAACTCAAGACGGGAGACGTACCTCGTCCAAATCTTCTTCTGGGTCTTTCATAGGAGCCTTCCCCTTCCCACGTCGCCTCTTGCGCCGAACCGCCCCCTGCTCATCGTCCGAGTCGTCATCGTCGCCGCGCTTGCGTGTCCGACGTCTCGGGAGAACCGACTCCCACTCCTTCTCAATCCTTGTCGCGTTCATCTTGCGCGACCTGCGAGCCTTAGGCGGCGGCGTATCCTCCTCTTGCTCTTCTTCTTCTTCCTCCTCCTGCTCTTCCTCATCTTCATCTGCCTCCGCATCCTGATCATGTTCCTCAAGCTCCTCCTCCAACGCAGTATCCGACGGAATAGGCGAAGCCGCAACTTTCAAAACCTCTGATGTGCCTGCTTCAGACTCATCGTCAACACCGCTGAGTCGTCTGCGAGTCGAAGAACCGAGCTTAACAGGCGATGGCGAACCACTCGGTTCTCGAGCCCGTTGGACATGCACAGGCGTCTGGGTGCCCATGCCAGGCCGAATGGGCGTCACCATATGTGGCCGCGAGGGCGTACGCGGATAATGCTTCTCCTTGCGCTGTGGTGTCGCTTCCACTAGCACAAGGTCACGTAGCACAGGCCGGTTGGCCTTCAGTGCGCGTTCAACGCGTCCGAAACCAAACGGATCGTTAGGTGAGCTGGCTTCTTCATCTTCCTCGGGATCGTTGCTGACGCTATGGAATGTCCTATCGAGATCGTCCTTCAGAATGGCAGATTCATTGGGAATGTCATCTTCGTGTGCCCAGAACTCATCCATGGGACGACCCGCAAAACGAGATGAAGAGGGCGAAAAAGCAATGGGAGAGGACGGAGGCAATGGACTGTGGAATGCCAATTGACCAGGCGAAGGTTCATCGTCTGGGGGCGGAATTGGAGAGGGAGGCGCCTTCTGCTTGCCCTTGAGCTTCGCAGCGAGCATGCCCTTGGGAGGGCGTCCACGACGCCGTGGCAATGGAGTAGCCTGGACTTCGTTCTCTTCGGACAGCCGCGCGCGCTTTCTCGGGGGCGGGGACGATTCATCTGGACCCACGTCCTCAACGTGCGTATCCGCAATGCCCGTGTTCGATGATCTCTCCTGTTGCGTCGGGGATAATTGCGGCGCAGGTTCATTTTCATCGGATGCTTCCACATCTTCTTGCTCTTCGACTGACGCCTTCGATGGACGTCCCCGTTTCCGTGGTGCTGAAACTTTCGTCTGCACTTCCTCATCATCATCATCGACCTCTTCATCGACCTTCGTCTTCGAAGGTCGCCCACGTTTCCTCTGAACTGGCACTTCCCCGTCGCTCTCTTGCCTAGCCACAGACTCTACATCGTCGCGCACTTTCGCTGGACGTCCACGCTTTTGGGTAAGAGAAGTTTCTGCACTGGGTTCGTCGTGCGTTTCCTCCTCTTGCACCTCGACCTGTGCTCTCGGTGGGCGGCCTCGCTTTCTGGGTGCTGATGTCTTCTCGATAGGTTCTTGCACTTCAATCCGAGCTTTGGGAGGTCGTCCACGCTTCCGTGGTGGCTCTGAGGCCGGCTCACCAAGCGTATCCTCCTGCTGAGGCTCAGGTCGAATCTTGCGGGGGCGCCCACGTTTTCGGGGTGCGGCATTGTCTTCAGCATCTTCTTGAACCTCTGGCTCTGGTTCAACGCGCGGTTTCGCTGGTCGACCCCGTTTGCGTGGCGTAGGGTCTTCGACCTCAGCATCTGTCTGAATAGTATCCTGTTCAGGACGCACTTTGCGAGGTCGCCCACGTTTCCGCGGGGTGGGAATCACTGGGCTAACGGTAATCTCCTCATCGAGCTCGCTTGTCGGTTGTCCTGGCATGTCCTCATCGAGATCTCGAGTGTCGGGTTTGGCTTTCGGTGGGCGGCCGCGTTTCCGCGGTGCCGGTGCAGCTGGCTCGGCGAGACTAGGTTCACGAGTAGACTCTGCAAGGTCCTCCTGCTCTTGTTGTTGTCTCACTTGACGTCCACGGTTGAGCATAGGGAGAGCGACTTCGACTGGGCGATGCGCGCGCGGCTGGGTTACTGAGGATGTCTCTGAAGGGTCCTTTTCAGCACTGTCGTCCAGACCATTTGCTTGGGGGAGTTGGCGTTTTCGCAAGGGAATCGAGACTTCGACTCTACGATGCAGTCGCGTCGGTGCTGGGGGATCTGAATCCTGTTCGTCATTTTCTTCTGGACTTTGGGGGCGCTCGTCAGGCTGCGACTTTGAAGTGGGCGGCGTAATGTAGGCTTTTGTCTGTTTTCGTCCCGCTGTTGACCTGCTACGCGACGTCGCACCTTGCGTTTCCGCTGCCCTACTAGGACCTGCGCGCGGTGGTCTTCCTCTTCTCGTAGTCTTTGTCTCTTTCAAGCCCTGCTCCTCGCCCGCTGCTGTCTGCTTGTCCCCTCTGCGCGATGATGACGAACGCGTGAGCCTTGGCGCGTCGTCGGACGTTTCAGTGCGTGTCGAGCGTGACGCTTTTGGAGGCATAACGGTGACTTTTAGTCAAGTCAATTGTCGATGGTGGCAGAAGGCAAAGTGATGGGAAAGATCGTCATCGTGTCGGTCCCATCCGTGATCCGCGTCACGTGCTAATTAAGACTCATCAACAAACAGGGCCATTTGTGCTTCTACGACCTTTCTATCGTTGCAGGGCCACCAGGGCTCTCTCCCTATTCATAAAACCACCTACATAATTTGCTTCACGAAACTGGACCTTGCATGTAAACACGGCTTGTCATCCTTTTGGTTCTCAGTTCAATTCGGCCTTGAACCCTGCCCGCCGCCCACTTCCTCTTATGCGTTTGCCGATTCCTGGCACCTGTGGACCACAAGTCTAGACGCTGGATGCCAAGTATCTGCTGTCGCTGCTACCGCCGCCATTGGCAGCGTCGTCTCGTCCAAGTGCACTTTGCATGGAGTACTCAAGTCTTGTACTACGAAGCGGCCATTCTCTAAATGCCGCGACTAAGTGAAGGTGTGGTATCTGTGGATCCTGCTATTTCTTCTACCTGGTGACTTCCGTCCATCTTCGTATATTGGATGTGCGGGACCAAGAGGGACGTGATCGGCCGATAACGGACAGAGATCATCAGGTAGGGTGTCGACCACCCCCCCATATATCGGGTAATTCACGTGTCCGGCAACTCGGCTGTCCTTGATTGCCGCGAGCACGGCACTCAACGCGACTCTGCTAAATCTCAGGTTTATCGTCGTTTCAAGCTATAAACCAGCAGTAATC
>KN880829.1:0-16461 GCA_000934385.1 Cylindrobasidium torrendii FP15055 ss-10
AAGTTGTATATCAAAATGTGTAGCTATTTCAATTTCCGTCATATTTTGTATACTAACTTATGAACGGTTTTGATGAGGGTTGCTTGCTTTTTGCGCTCCCAAAAATTTGTGAAAAAGTTGTATACCCAAATCGACTTAGAATCGAATTTCCGTGAACTTTTGTATACTAAGTTCGAGGTCGATTTTCACGAAAATCGATATTTTCAAATCGCTAAGGACAAACACCAGCCAGGCGCAACCGGCCAAAATGACCGCAGTTGCTCCCAGCCGGTACACGAGTGATCAGCGCAGCCACATGTGTACCGTGATTGGACGCGAGCCTAGGCGTACCACAGATGATGGATGGAAGCAGGATGGAAGAGTCGACGAGGCCCAGTGATGCGTGATAGCTGGTATGATGACGAGCAGTCTTGTGTTCCATGAACGATGGGGAGATGGAGGCTCCTAGCTGATAGAGGTTGATGTGCTATGTCGTCGGCGATTTTGGTACCGCTGCATCCATGATAAACGTTCAACATTAGCTGGGACAATAAGAGTGACAGTTGGCACTGTATCAAGATGCAATATGTATACATGTCGGTATCTGGACTGCCATCGACGCCAAGTTCGTCGCCGGTCGGTCTCTTGAAATCCAAGGTGGTTGCTAGGCAAGCGCGATGGACATCTTTTTCAAGCACAGGGAGTTCTGATTTCTTCCTTCCATCCCCATCATCCTTACGTCGTCCCGCACACGACGCTAGCGGCGAATATTCGCAAAGAAGTAGTATGCCGCACGCACCGTCCCAATCCAAACTTTTATTCCAGAGCGTCTCCATCCCAACAGGCATTAGAAGCATCGGTCGCCAAACCATCAGCGAAATTGAAATCCCCGTCCTATATGAACTCGTGAATCCCTTGAAAGGCCAACTTTCCTTTCCCTTTCCCCTTCGTCCTGGAGGGTCATGTCTGCGATGTCTCTCACCCTGGCAGACCTAACGCGCAAGACCAGTTCACTCATTCCCACACGGTTGGACCAAGTCACACGCGCGCAGGTCACCATCGCCGTCCTTGCCTCACTCGGCATTGTCACAGTCCTCACAACCACCACCCGCCGTCGCCGCCGTCGCAACACACGTGCATCCAACAGTACCAGCCCGAATACTGACGAGGCACCCACCGGCATCATCACCACCCTCGGCTCGTACTGGCGAACAATCGTTCCAGGCAGCAAAGAGGATCCAAAGCCCAGTACGCCTCCGAAGAGTACTGCTCCCCCCAAAACTACTGGCCTTCCAAAGACCAGTGCAAGCCCCGTCAGTCCGACTAGCCCTAAGCCTGCTGTGAAACCCAAGACGGCGCCTCGCCCATCAGCAGCTGCACCGCCTACCCCGCCGCCTGCCCCAAAACGGTCTATTGAGCGAGCTGACACCGAGTCGTTCGACAGCGCACACAGCCGGGAGAGCGACGATAGCAGCCACAAGAGCGGCAAGACCAAAGGCAGCGACGTATTTCGCGGCGTCAAACGTCTGTTCAGCGATGACCGCAAGCGCAAGAAAGAAAAGAGCAAGGACAAGGAGGGATTTCCTGCCACGGCCGGCCACTGATGATAAGTTGACGTTTATGATAGGATAACGAGGGAGGGGTGTACTTGATGTCCGTAATAATAAAGTATATATATCTGGAAATGTGGTCAATGCTTAATGACAAGTGCGAGAGGGAGGAAAGAAGAACGCACATGAACTCTACCGCACAACATCGAACTCCTCAAATCTGCCCAGCGCCTCCTCGTTCAGCATTAGAGCCACTCGGGATAGATTTTCATCCTTCACAATCTCCTCCAAATCATGTAGCGACTTGTTGAGCAGCTTCACGACCCTAAGCGCTGTCTCCACGGGTCCTAGCCCAATCTCATCGCATATTTCCAGCGTTTTGCGCATCTCCGCCGACGTGCTCACGAACAACCCAAACAGCGCCTCCTTTTCTGCTCCTTGGTGGCCCTCGGCATCGTGAATGATAGCCTCGAAAATATCCTCTACCTCCGTCTGTGTGAGGTTGTGCTCGTTTACCAGAAGGACGTACACCAAGTCCCTATAGTACTCCGCCGCGTCGCGGAACTTTTCAAAGTCGACATGGGAGAAATGGAGGTCTATCCGGTATGCTTGGACGAGATTCCACGCGAGGATGGCCTGCGATTCTTGCTCCTCGATCCAGTCCGCGAGCGTAGAGAAAACACCACCCAGCAGTGCGATAGACCCAACTGCAACACGCGTCAGATTTATGTATAACCACTTCAGGTGTGGGGTGGAGGGTAGAAGTCACGCATATATGCATGCACTCTAGGACAAGGACATAAGACATAGTGGACACGCACCAGCAAAAGCACCCTTCAGCTTATTCCTCGGATTCCCATCCTTCTTAAATAAGAGAAAGGGTATCAGCCCTGGTTTACGTCCGACTGTGCTGGCGAACGAGGGTATAGACGGTGGTGGTGGCGCGGACAGACTGCGTGAAGGCGTGGTAGATATTTGGCGCTGAGGTATGCGGCTGGATTGTTGGACAGCGCGTATCCGTAGGGCGGTGCTGGGACCGGAGATACGGCTAGCAGCACGGAAGGATTGTCGAGCGAAGAACGACATGACGGGAAAATGCGAGGTGTAATAAGAGTGCTTGCCGGCGGCAGGACGCGCAATGACGCAGGCGATCGCGGACGCGCTGCATCAACCAGCTGGCAAGACAGAGTTTAGGCTTTTGACGGTCAAGTGGTCCTGGTATAAGCTTACTTGTTGCTCCTGTATCCAATTTCGCTGCAAACCGATGTTCTGCTTTGCTTGTCTAACATGCTAAGTTCATTTGTACACCTTGTCTAACATGAGAACACCGTCGTTCGTTTTATGGTCGTGCCCTTTGCAGGCTCCCTTGCATTTAAGCATGAGAGACGTCTTGACTCTAGTCTCTAGCATTTGGGTATCCCTGCTTACCCCGCACCTCGAAGCTTGCATCCTCGCGTCTTCTCTTGGTCTAGGCCAAAGCTTGGGATTGTATGATTATAATAGGCGCCCTCGGACCGACCTCCAATCTCGTATAAAAACCCTTCGAACACGTTATCGAGCGCTTGGATTCTTCCCCCCGTCATTTTGTACTGGTCCCATCCCATCTTTTGCTCTGATTTCGCTGATCATCCTCGATAGGGTCACGACGTTAACGGCCTGTTGACTGGGTCTTTGGCGACCAACGATGCCCGACGAGTGTCGTGGGCGGAGCGAAGCGGTCGCGTACGCGGATCGCTTCGTGTTATCGTTACGAGGAATGTCATCCAGACCCACCGTATTGTCAGCTTCACGTATCTGATGTCTGTCCACAGGATAGATCTGGAGGCCCCGCCCGATGGCAGGATGTATCGCTTGTAGTGGTATAGGAGTATTGTGCGTCGCCGGAAGGTGATGCCAATTAGGTGGTTGTGATACTGTGATAAGCTGGACGCTGGTCGCGGTGAGTCTTTGTTCTTCTCTACCACGTGCATCCCAGCCGTTCATTCCCTTCCTCGATGACATTCCCACTGCTCCTGCTTCTTTCCATTGACTCTCATCGTACACACACCACAACCACCACAACCACCACAAACTCCCACCTCTGGTTTCTAATTACCTTTCGCAGGGACACAACACTACACGAAGACGCCGGAAGTTGACAGGCTTGCCAGTCCGCGATGCGCAAGTCACGAGTGTCGTGGGCGGAGCAGAGCGATCGTAGTATGCGACATGAGGTACCTTGCAATTCTTTGATCCTTGTTACACTCTATCTAATGTCTGTCTCTAGAATACGTCCGGAAACCTCGAGTGATGGCGCTGTGATGTATTGCTCATAGCGGTGAGGATTGTTTGATGATGATCTAGTGTTGTGCGTCGATGGGACGATGCCGATGTGGTAGGATTGTTTGTTGAACAATCTGGTGTTTGACGTCGTTGGATGGCGATGTGAACGGTGTGGTTGTGACCTAGACGGCGGTTTTGGTACGTCTTTCTTATTTGCCTATAGCATCATTTGTCTTCCCTACACCGTGGATCCCTGCGCCTTCACCATGCTTCTTCCTGTCTTGAATTCTGCGTGAAATCGTGTTTCTTATTATGCATGTACAGATATCAACGGCCCCGCTTGTTGGCCTGCGACCCCGAAGGATTGTTGATTATCCCTTCGGAGAGTATACATTGGTTACGATAAATCATTAGCTTTGAATGACACTTTGATGCTGCATCGTACACTAGCGAGAACTATTGGGCATGATTCGAGTACCAGTGCTCCAAGGGCTGGGGAATTTGGCAGGATGCCGAATGTTACAAAGATACAGAGTGTAATAGGCATCGAAGCTGCGCTCAGTTATGTGCATTGGGCTTAACACAGCTATGTGATTCTGCTATACGAGAATAATACAACCTGGAGTCAGGACATATTTAATTGGTGAGAAGCAAGAAATTCAGGAATTCAGGCTCGACGATGGTGCAGTTATCACGAGCCTGAGCGCGGAATCTTCTTTGTGGGTAGCGTTGTGTAATGCATAACGAGAATGATTGCAATAGCTCTGCCTCGGTGAGACACTGGGACATTGCTTTCTTGTGGTTATCCCTCAGCGCGAAACAAAATACCTACTAGGATGATCGTATTATATAAGCCACAATCGTCATTCAGTCCAAATTCCAGTCACGTGGACGGACAGCAGTCGGTCCGAGTGCCGCTCGATCCAAATGACGGCAGGGCAAGGACTCTTCCTCCTCCTCGTACTTCCACGACAGCTCAGAATATTGAACCGCACACAGTTCTACTCACAACCACGCGTTCTGCTCATTGCTTATCGTTCAAGTCAAAGAGCCAGTGAGTCGTCTTTGTCTTTGACGGCGTGTGGTCGCTGACGGCCACTGCAGTAGTACATTACTACCACAACCACTAACATACAAGATGTTTGATTTAAACCCCACCGACGTAGAATCAGAGCTTAAGGCTGCTCTCGAAGAGGGTTATAGCCTCACGCCGATGCCGAGCCCAGTTCTGAGTACGTTGTCAACATTGTTTACCTGATACCCCAAACCCATGCAAGCCACTCCCGCTACAAGATGCTGATTCATTTGCAGAAGTCACACCCATGAAGGCCCGCACCAGCATCGGACAATGGAGCTCAAACGGTTCTGGAAGTTTCACAAATCCCTTGTTGCGCACTCCGCAATCTCCGACCAAAGTGTTTGTTAGCGTCAAGGACATTCACGACAACTACTCCCCAGCCCAGATCCAACGCCAACCCTTGCTCATTCCATCGAGCCCAACGGCTTCTGCCGCAGATTACGATGAGGAACTTATGGAGGAGAGAGTCGAGCAACATCGCGGTGGAGGGAAAACACGGGCTGGACATTCTCTCAAGCTTTTCAACCCGCGTTTTGCGGATGAATCCGAGGAAGAGGAGAACGAAAAGGTGGAGGACACAGAGGACGAAGATTTCGAGGACGGCGACGAGGGTCATTCATCGGACGAGGAGTATGTTCCTGTCGGGCGTACCAAGAAGGCCAGGAGGGATACGACGTATGAGGATAGCGATGGAGACGACTATATTCCTGCCCCGAGAAAGCCGCTCAAGTCCTCGGCGCCGCGTAAGGCCGTTGCTCGCAAAGGGAAGGCTCAGAAGAAACCATCCAAGCCCATGGGCAAAGGGTGCGTCGCTTCATATTTCTCTGCTCTGAGTCGTAACGTGCTCATTGCCTTGTATCAGGACAAGGCCGACTGCGGCTCCTCGCAAGGTTATCAAGCGCACACTGTCGACAGCTTCGCTTGACGTCTTCGATGATATCGAGCACAAGAAGCCGCGTGTTGCGGACTCTGAGATTGGCACTTCCGGCAGTGAAGTTAGAACTGTTTTCGATGCCCCGGAGGCTACCGCTGTGTCCGGTTCAGAAGGCACTCCCGACACTGGTGACGGTGAAGATACCGACACACTCGACGAGTCCGCAGAAGAGATTGTCTGGAAATTCATGCCCGAGGACAGCCCAGATCGCATCCTCAATCTCAAGAGCGGCATAAAAATCACCGAGTAAGTCGCTTTCTCAACACCCGGAGAGAAACTGACTCGTCATCAGAAAGCTCATCGAGGCTTTCAAGGAGCACTTTGCCTCTGGTGGAGACATTGCAAGGATGCGGCCTACATCTGAATGTGCAGAGGTTCCGGAGTTTAAACCCAAACAAGTTGCTGTGCCGAAGGTGGCCGGACTGCGAATCTTTTCGCCCAGTCCAGAGGACATAATTCGCGCGACGGCCGCCTACCCGATTCTATCCATTCGAGCCCTCGAACAGGGCCATTTCAAGTTACTTTTTCACCGAAAAGGGGCCGACAAGAAATGGGTCTGCCCCCACGGCTGTAAAGATTACACAGGCCGCCTGACTGGCCGCCTGACTGGCCGCCCGACTCTGTGGGATCACATCGAGAAGTGTCCCAAGATTTTCAACTTCCAACATATCGCTGCGAAGCTCAACTTGCACCAAGACTGAGCTCCCCTATTCAGACATCCACTTGCCCATCTCCTGCTACCGACTATATTCCAGTATCAAGCTATTCCGTTCATGGCATCCGTCACTCCTTGTCATCCGTTTCTCACATTCGCACCTCTCTCAACACACACTCATTGTTATCAGACTCTTCATCTATAAGCATCGTTATACATGTTGTACATCGTACATCCTCACTCTCATTGTTATCCATCTCTTCTACTCTACATACTGTATCACACTCACACTCCTTTTCTGTATCGAAAACGCATCTACATCACATTCTTTATCACGCGGCTATTCGCGAATACACGCTCTTTAAATCCTGAAGTATTCTCAGTGCGACGAATGCACACAGAACAAAGTGAAGCATATGTTCGCAAGACTGAAATGAGACGAGGAGGTTCTCCGTTGGAGCTATAACTAATGGCAGACATTGTCCATCGTATATCTGTACATGCTTCAGTCTTGTTCTAAAACGGGCAGTAAAACGGGCAGACTGGGTTCAGCTACAGGAAACACCAGACCGCTATGCGTCAGACGATGCCTGCTGAGGATTGTATTGGATCGCTTGTACACGTCTGACCACAGTCACATAGGACTCTTGCATGTCTAGCGACGGCTTGATGCGCCGAAGCCAGCGAGGCAAACGAAACGAGCTTTTGGTCAAGTACTTCTTGATTGTAGAACATATCGAGTAAGTAATAGTGTACTGCATCATGAACTTCACTGTCCATCCGGAATCAGCATACGGGCTTGTTCCAGCTCTGATCCTCGTAGCAGATGTGCATTAGCTCACTTCATCCCACTTATCCTTTCCCTTCACCGATGATGAATCCTGCTTCAGAACGATCGCCATTCCATTCCCACCCTGGCTCGACTCCTGCACCTCGGCCAAGATTTCCGCAAACTTGACGGTTGCGACCAGGAGTTTCTTCATCGCCTCCGCGCCCGTCTCTACCATTGTCATATCCAACTCTCCCGACTTTTCCAATAACCGATGCATCTCTCGCGAGGTGCGCCTGAACAACGCATGCGCCTTTTCCGTCTGAGCGGACCCCTTCTCCGACTCGATGATAACCTCGAAGGCTCGGTATACGGTTTCAACACTGTTTCCGTGAAGCTGCACCATGACCACTTTACTCAGATCACGGAAATACTCAGCCGATTGAGCGTAGTCCTCGAAATCGACCTGGGGGAAATGGAGATTTGTGCGGTAGCACTGGACAAGGTTCCAGGCGACAACATTAAGGCCTTCCTGCATCCGGAGATAATCCCCCGCGGCTCTAAAGAATAGCATTCCGGACAGGATGCTGCTGACTGTGTGTTGGGATTATTATTAAGAAGATAGAGAGGGCAGAGAGAGGATAGAGTGGGAAGCACCGAGCGTAATAACCACATACCTATGAGTGCGCCTTTTGCTTTCGACCTGGAACTTCCGTCTTTCCTCTGCAGCAGAAATGGTAGCAGGCCAGACGGTCTTGGCGCAAAGGATTCCGTGGCCAATCCACGTCGAGGGTTCACAAAGCGTGCATTTTGCGAAGTTTTGGGTAAACATGTCGTTTTCGTTAATTTGGAAGCAGAAGATATCTGGGCCAGGCGCGTGAAGGCATAATGGCGGGTAAAGCGAGAGAGGGACATGCACAAGTCGCGATCGTCCAGCTGGTGACGTCGCGCTTGCCGACGGCAAAAACGGATGGCGGGCCGTCGTTCCCCGACAAAGCGCATGGAGCTGAGAACCTCGAGGCATGATATCCACGTGGACGGTAGATCACGTTGACGCGTATACCCCGGTCTTCCGTCTCAGCCCTTGACCCGACGCGACCAACGCTGGCCACACAATGAGCATATAGTCCAACTTTCCTTCGTAATCCAGAAACTCTGATGTCCATCCTTCTGGCGCTCGAGACTGCCATACAGTGGTACGTCGCTATTTTGCGCTCTTCCTTGTAGGTTGTCTACCAATCGCACACTGGATCCTCCGAGTCAACCTTCTTGGCGTTTATCCCCTCTATTCATTCGCATTACTTTCATCGCGCTCACCAAGCTTCTTGTAAGTGTTTTTACATATTGCACCTCTTGCTTGACCCGCGCAGATAACTCCGTCCTTCCTCAACCAGAGTTCACGTTCATAGGTACATTTGCACATAAACAATGCGACGTTCTTCTAACATTAATCCTTCAAGCACAATCAGACTATCCACCATCCATTTACGCACCCTTCCGTCTAAATAGAAATAAGCTATCGCCCAAAACCACCACCTTTGCCACCTTTACCACCAAAATACGGGAAATTCGCCAACCCGCGAAACCTGTTTTCTGGGATCTGCAGCGGGACCAAAGCCTTCGAACTTCGTATCATTCTTACCAAGTTCCACCTCAGGAAAGCTATCGCACATCCATCAGAACCACGAAAGCAAGTAATCCACTTTGAACTCACCATGACGAGTCATTCACAGAGTCAAACTTCAAGGCAGGCGGAACAAGCCCCTTACTCAGGATCGTCTCCTCGTCCATCCCCTTTACCCTGCTGCCATCGCTCTCAAACTGGAAGAACGGATGGCTTAGCACATCTTCGGGATACGCTGCCTCACTGTCCCCGAACTTCCTCGTCCTGTCTACCATCTTACCGTTCTCCGTACGGTCGATGAATGGCATGACGCCAAATCTGTCTTCCGGGTCGCGCTCCAGCATCAGCGCGACAAGACTGTATAGCTCCAAAGTATCGCGCGGAGTCGTCTCGCAAAACATGCACGAATATTGCTCGTCTTGGACGAAATCGTACTCCCTGATGTACGCGTACAGCTCGCGTTCTGCGTTGGGGTCGATATGGCCAAACGGATGGATACCGGAACCGCATTCGAGCATCATCAGTCCTATTGCCCACCAGTCGACTGCGTAGGTGTAGCGGCACGGGACATCGAGCGTGCATTCCGGAGGGGTGTAGACGATGGTCGTGACAGGATCAAAGTCGACCAAGTCTTTGGGCCGAATGACTGTACCGAGGTCGGCGAGGCGGATGTGCCCATCCTTGCCGATGAGGACGTTCGCGGGCTTCATATCGCGATGTATAAATCCCAGCGAATGAATCTTGGCTAACCCGACAATGATTTCCGTGAAGTAGAATCGGACCTCGTCAATGCTTAGGATCTACACACATTGCCCTGGGTAAGGAAGGTATGTTTGGATTATAGCAAAGGCGACATACCCAATCTTTGCGTTCAAGAAGACGAGCCAAGTCTCCGCCCTGCTCGAACTCCATGAAGGCGTAGAGGTTGTCCAGGTCTTGAGCAGCAAACGCGACTCGTGCGGCGAACGGAAACCCTTCCCTGTTCAATGTGCGTAGGACCCGAATCTCATCGTTGACGCATCCAACATTCTCATCCCAGATAGTATCTTTGGCTTGGATCTTCATTGCATACGGTGTCGTGTGGTATTTCTCGCGGACTAACAGACCGTCAGACGACGGTGACCATGAGCTTCACTGCGACGCACCCATATAGACGCTCCCAGATCCTCCCTTTCCTAGGAGACGAATGACCACCATGTTCTTCCTGAGTTTATCTAAAACGTCGTTTTTCTCGACCCCAAACAACATCCTCGACTTTCTTTTCTTCTGCTTCACGAGCGGCACAGATGCCCTCGGATTCAAACGGCATGTGGATTTCTGTATAATGCCAGGCATTTTGAGCGACAAAGGGTAATGAAGTCTTGGGTGGTCGTGGTAGGGAGAACGGAGTGGCTGTCCCGGGATGATCGCGCTCGCGTCTATGTAATCATCATAGCCGCAACAAGAAGGGTCCCCTGCACGCACATAGTCTTTCTCTCACTTCACGAACGAAAATTGAGGTTCTTCTTGTGTGCTGCTGCTGGGATCAGAAGACGACGGGCCTTTGTTCAGTGGTGCTGTTCCCTTTTTATGCCAAGATGACAATGACAGCAATACTGGCCTTTGACAAAGTATCCCTTTGTGATATCATTAACTCACATGCGCCACTGGTACTGTTAAACTCATATATCCGCCTTGCTTTTCAAGTGTCTGCCTTTGGTAGCCTTGGTATAGTTTTCAACAGTCAGATTTTCACAGACCAGTGTTAGCTTTGTCGTGGGGTATTTAAGATGAAGAATTGAAATCCGTCTCGTTAATTTATGTCAAGAACATACTTATGTAGTCGAATTCGTAGTGCGCGTCGGATCACAACAATTGATTACAAGACTTGCGAGTACTTGAAGTTCCCAAGTATTTCCTTATCTAAGTCGGAGTCGACCGTCGTCGAGTTTACCGAAGTGTTTACTACCAACCGTCGAGACCCCAAATGGAAGATAATTTAGCTTTGAAGAAAGACGAAAGAAACTTCTACATCTCTGCAAGCTCTGCCTCGACCGTGGTCCCATTACCGTAGTTACCTTCCTCGATGGCCAGATTCAACTTTCTGGATGCGCAGACAAGAATGGGTCTGTCCTTGCGTTTAGCACAATAATGGCTTCCGACCGTAAGTGAGCACCCTTGACTTCTCAGATTTGCTACTGGACCATTTCATTATCATACCGCAACGGGACGGCGAGGGTCTGACCCCACTGCACGTCAACATTCGAAGCACTACCCTTATCGAGACAAATCTCAGAAATTAAGGCTAGGTCAAAAAAACAGGTTATAGGATTTTGGGACTCGGAATCTGAGACGCACGCACAGATGGCGCGACACCAGACCTGAATTCAAGTCGAATATGCAACAATCAACACGGCGGACCCAAACAACCTATTCCTCCAACTATGATGTCCTTTCTAGGCCTTCTAGTTGACACCCCATTTATTCGTCCTATGTAGTAACTATCATAGCTAGGTAGGTCACGGTTGGCCGAGTACCATGTCCAGATCTGTCCAGATTCTGACTTTTCCAACGCCGATGGTCTGATTGTCGTCTATCAAAGCTATGGGCTACTTTTCCGCCTCCTTTATATCCAGCACCAAACAAGACAACCATCCCCATCTTCTACGAGCACCACGGTACGCGATTAGCTATTTGGCAGCGTTGTGGCGCCCATTGATGGCCGAATGTTAGCCGAAATGCCTTTTGCCTACCGCTTTACTCCTTGCCGCCATCTTGCATTCGGACGCCGGACGTCTACGCTTAGAGCTCCCCCTTCCTCGAAGAGACTTTCGACTTTGACCTTGCGCCGGACAGTTAATGCCCCAGTTCTCCCGGAGTCTACTAAGCTGGCGCCAGCATGGCTTCCGCGCATGTATTTACGAAGTGGTACGCACCAACTGAGTTGGTGACATTTCTCGTACTCACGGATGGGCAGCTGCCGCGGTACTCGTTTCTGGCGGCATCCTTCTACACGTCCAAACCTCCATCCGCAATGAACTCAGAGGCGTTCTTGACCGCTGCCTTGCCATAGATGCGCTCTACGACTCCATTAACTTTTCGTCTTACTCTGACACTGCGGCGTATTTCCATCGTCTGGTTCTGGCGCTGCCTGGTATAGCCCCGGATGCACCGCTTGGGCTGGATTGGGTTGAAGGAGAGGACGTCGAAGTGGTGCACGCTATTATGCGCGAGACGGCGGCTGAGATACACGCGGAGCTGGACTCATGCGATTTGATGGCGGCATCCCTCCGTCAGTGCGTCGCGATGCACGACAAGATTGTGCGTTTGTGCAATGGGGTTTCGCTGAACTTTGAGACACTGTTTACGCGCCATCTGGACGACAGCATTTACACTCCAAGGGAAATGGTCGAGGATGAGTATAATCTCATCATGTAACAGTGTGAGTACCTCTGCTGCTGCTTTCAGGCTATCGTTCTGACCGCTTCGTACCAGTCGAACTTGCATTTTCGTCTATTTCCTGTAAAATTCCTGGGTTTTAAGGGTTTTTTGTATAGGTTAACCATTACCATCGTTTCTACTCCAACGTTCCCACTTCAATTGAACAGATCATGTATAGCAAACATCAGGTACAATGTTGTGTACACTGTCCAGACGTTGAGAATATCAGCCTACTTACTGCCGAAGTATAAAAGGCCGGGCGCTAACAAAGCCCACTATATCGCCCTTGTCTTTTGCCCACCATGAGCGACTTGGTGGACACGGAGACATCAGCCCTCATTGCTCAATTACTCTTAGACGACATTGAAGAATTGAAGGCAGCTCGCAAGGGCAAAGGACGATACGACCAGCCGCCGACCGATGATGAGGTAGCTTTCGATTTTCAAGAAGCAGCGTTCCAGCGCATGCTTGACGACATGAAGAGCCTCAGGGTTGCTCACAGTATGAGTCGTGCGCTAGTCACAGATGCGGCTATCCTCGTCGCGGCCCAGGCAACACACGATGATCATGCTTATGCTCAGGCGCTGTCGGAAGGCCGCCCTCTGCCCGAGAAAACCTCTCAGCAGCGCACCGTCGAGGACCCAAACTTTGTCGCAATGTTCGTTGCCGTTCTGGATTTTCAGGAAAGGACTAACCCTGCGTATAGGCCGTCCAACAGTGGCGTGAGCGTACCTCTGTCCACCAAGACCGACGCAGCCGCTGATGGGAAGGACGCAGTGGGCGCCTACTTTGACTCTCGCTTCCTCAAACCCAAGACACAGGTCTCCGCCCAAGCCTCTGGAAGCATAAAACGTGTCAATTGCATTATCTGCGACGACCGCATCCCAACCCACGAGTCGTATGCTGCTCCTTGTAGTCATTCATACTGTCTCAGTTGTTTGACCGACCTCATTCGCGCCTCTCTCACCGACGAGTCACTTTACCCTCCGAGATGCTGCTCCACACCCTTTTCGCCTGGGGTCTTCGCCTCACTGCTACCACCCACCATCCAGCGCCAATTCGAGATCAAATCCCGCGAGTTCGGCACGCCGACCCTCCAGCGCCTGTATTGCGCCTCGTCGACCTGCTCGCATTTCTTAGGGTCAACGGAGGATTTCACACACCCTGCACGGTGTGAAAAGTGCGATGAAGGCACATGTTCCCTTTGCAAGCAGTTTGAGCATGGTACATCGCCGTGCCCAGAGGATGAGGCAACTCAAATCGTCCGCGCCCTTGCCGCCACGCAGTCATGGCAGACGTGCCCAGATTGCAAGAATCTCATCGAGCTCAGCGTCGGGTGCTACCACATAACTTGTCGATGCAAAGCCAGCTTCTGCTACCTCTGTGCAGAGAAGTGGAAAAACTGCTCGTGCCCACAGTGGGATGAAAACCGTCTTATCGTCCACGCGGAGAGGCGCGTCGCGAACGAAGTTGGCGAGGCAGTGAGGCAGGCTCAGCCGGAGGTCTTCAGACAGCGGGTTCAGCAACGCGCGGCACACATGTACAACTACCACGATTGTACGAACCACAGGTGGAGGTACCAGTCTGGCGGCGGAGACTGCGAGGAGTGCAACCATTATCTTCCTCAGTACCTTTTGGTATGAAAGCCATTCTTACTCGCGATGTCATTTGCTAACTAAATCGTGATATTAATTAGGTCTGTCGCGAGTGCCACCTCCAGGCCTGTGTTCGTTGCACGCGAAACCGACTTTGAAGGGGGGTGAAGAAGGTCTTTTTGATATATCTTGACAATGGATGCGTATGTACAATGTCCGACCTGGCTGTCTTACTATGGTGTACAAATGAAGTAGTGAATTCCACCGGCATCCCACATTGCATACTCGGACGTACATTGCATGTCAATTAGACAGTGCAATCGTCCTCCCTACCGTCTCGCGACTTCCTCTTGTAGCACCTTTTGTCTCAGTCTGAGAAACCTTTGAATACAACGCTCTAGTACCGATAGGATGTCCTCCTCATCTAGGGTTGGCGATAAACGATGCAGATTCTGGTGTGAGTTGGATCCATGGTATGCGGAGCGCCTTGTTACGGAAACTGCGTCTTGCCAACACCGATCCATAATGCTCGAGTTTGTCGTCCATGAAATAGAAATATCATCGTGTATGTCGCTGGCGGTGCGTTTGAAGATCTCGAGAGCCCTCTTTGCATGCTTATCGTCTGCCTTCTCGATGAACTCGTCGAAGATACTCTTCACATCCAGCCCGTCGATTTTCAAGCCATTGAGCCGAAAGTGCACCACTGCGAGGTCGCGGAAATACGTTGTAATCTCCTTCAAATCCGCACGCAAATGTTTTACTTGTTCGGCGGGTTCTCGAAGCAAGATGGGCGCCAGCGCGTCGAAATGTCGGTCCGCCTGATAGAGCTGAGCCAAGGCCCACGCCATCTCCGTGCGATGCGTCCTGCCTACGCTATTCCACTTGTAATGATATTTATCGGAATCCCAGCGCACGTTTTGCTTCACGCCCGGCGTGTGGAAGTCTCCTGTAAATTGCAATTCGAGAACTCCCGCGCCCCAGAGGAATGTAGCAACTGTATCCCTCATCAGCGAACGGACCAAAACAAGAAGGATGGAGTCGATAGTGAAGGAGAGTGTTAGCCTGGAAATGGCGGTGAATGGCCAATGGCACGGCGAGCGCAAAACCGGCAAGTGACTGGGAAAAGAATGGAGAAAAGAACAGAAAAGGAGCTACTCATTGCAGTCCAAAATAGCCTTCGAGGACGACCATCTTTCCTGCGACTCAGCAAGCACCACAATCCGGGTTGACGTTCTCCTGCTCGCGTAGCCAGCGTGCGAAACGGGATGTGCATCCTCGAAAAGGACAGAGGAGCGGTTAAGGAGTGTTGTTGTAGGGTCTGGCGCGCATACCATGCAATTCGATGGCAGAGCATCACCAGTTGACTGGAGGACAGAGTAGCTGAGACGAAAGCATGCGGTCAATGGCCATTTGCGGATCAATCAATGTACTGTGATGCCATCAGCCGTGCCACTCGTCGCCATTCGGAAGCAAAGTGAGCAGGGTTGTTCTCCTCAACGGATTCCCTCAGACGAAGCCAATGTTTGTGCGATTGAAGACAATATAGTGCATACTGCTACACTACTTCGTGGAAATGAGTGTGGAATATGATTTGGGCCTATGCTGTAAAGATAGAAACAAGGAGTGTGATGATATACGTATAGTACACATGAAGATGAACAGATCGGAAAGAGTGTGGTGTCGATAGATACTTTGGCCTAATAAACAGAGACTGAGCGAAGGAATGAGTACCTAGAGTGCGGGAGAAAATGATACAATGAAAGTGGGTCCGTCAAATGGAAAAGGAATCGATATCATATATGAGATTGAAAAAGGAGAACCCCCAGGTTCAAGTTAGATGGAGGGCTGACTCAGGACTGCGAGTGGTCGTTTAAGCAATCGAAAGGTTAGCCATTGCCGCCTTGCTTTCGTTGTCAAACAACCACGAACAACACACAAAATGCTGCGACATCTTCGACCTGGGTTTCATACTCGCATCACAATGAGGGCATTTCCAAAGCGCATCTATCCCACCCGTCTTCCTGCGATGGAAGAGTAGATCAAAATGGCCCTGCTCGAGGGCACGGAGACAAAGGATGGGGAAGAGGTCAACGACGCCGTAGAGTTCTGCAGTGTCCTTCATCACAGTAACCTTCTCACTGGGAGCCCTCGGAAGCTCGACTGTGTCCAGCTCAAATTTGGGGACGATAGGGCACTTCGCCGTTGGCTTCATGGCGCTCAGTGGTTCAGAACCACCGCTGAGATGGTCCTTGATTGCCTGAATAAGGCCACTAGCAACAGGTCAGAATCTTCCAAGACAATTCGATAGTATTTAACTCACGGGTTCAACTTGATTCCGCGAGTGAGGTCCAACGCGTGCTCGGGGCTCTCTGGCGGCATGAATTTCCAGATTGCGAGAACGGAATTGGATGCAATTGGAATGGGGGTGGTGTTTGCATCGTTAGAAGTACTCGCTCCAGACGCGTTGGTTTCGATGAGAGGAGCGTCGATGCGCAGTTTCTTGGTGTCGACCTCGTCGGAGCTGCTGAATGACGCCGAAGAGAGACGACGTTTGAGGGTCTTGAGTGGCATGGGGGCACGAGAAGCGCTGCGACG
>KN880830.1:0-16413 GCA_000934385.1 Cylindrobasidium torrendii FP15055 ss-10
AGGAGTACGTTCAATGGCCGTCCTATGATGGCTTGAGACCGACGATTTGAGGATGGGTGGCCTGGTGGTGGAGATGGTATAGCGAGGGCAACTTGGGTCGGATCGAAATGGCACGACTTACCGAACAGCCTGGAGAAGGAAATGACGGCGCCCGAGGACAGGAATGCGTCCAATGATTGTCCTTTGATGGTTTGAGATCGACGATTTGAGGATGGGCGGCCTGGTGGAGGAGATGGTATAGTGAGGGCAACTTGGGTCGGATCGAAATGGCACGACTTACCGAACAGCCTGGAGAAAGAAATGACTGCGCCCGAGCACATGAATACATCCACTGGTTGTCCTGTAATGATTTCGAACCGACGATTCGAGGATGGGTGGCCTGGTGGTGGAGTTGGAATAATGAGGGTCAGACTGGGTCGGATCGAAATGGCACGACTTACAGACCACCCTCGGGAACGAAATAAGGGCACCCGAAGACAGGAATGCATCCACTGGTTGTCCTTTAATTATTTAATGGGCGTTGTATACGCGGAGGTTCAGGTTGAATCAATTTGCGGAAAGCGACTACTTGACAAGATCATGGACTTTGTCAAGCATAGTATGAGCTTGTGAGACTTTGGCTGACCGGGACCTCAGGCAAGGACGGTGCGAGAGTAAGGCCCCACGTACCTTCCACATACTCCAAATGGCAGCAGCTTTGCGTATGCTTCTGTGGCCAGATCACCCTCTTTGGCTCTTCATATGCTTGTATCCATTGTCTGGCTGTTAGCGCGCTTTGCGCACCATACATAACCCAGTCAGCCTTAGCATACCCAAAGAGATGGTAACACGCACATGTCCTCAACCACTGCTCGATACAAGCCGCAAATGTACATTGCCCGAACCAGTACTCTTACTATTCTGTATGAATGTGCATGCTACGATTTGAGAAGACATTAACGTAATTGTCCTGGTCGTAAATCTTCCCGTATCTTCGACCTCCTCTCGTACATTACCAAAGACTCGGGAAAGAGGTCGGTGGTTGCATTTGACATTTTGCAGGGGAAGAAATAAGATGTTTCTGAACTCAAGAGGCGCGCAGTGCTCTAATGAGTTTTTGAACGAGTGCACTGATTGCCCGGAACGATACGGTGTTGAGTCTACAACGCGCCTGCGAGCATTTGAGCTGATACGGTGGGGCCTGCAGCAACGTCAACATCTATGCTTTCCGGCCACACAGAGAGGAGGAACGCACGCCGCTCATAGAACACATCCATGTCCCAAGCACTTCTGTTGCTGAGCTCTTCGACGCAGGCTGCGCTACCGTAAATCACGATTTTGCTTGGGTGCTAGATGAGCAAGGAATGATCAACGGCAATCCAGGGCCTTAGACTTTCGACCCAGAGCGTGGGCACTAAGACCTTAGTTGACATCAGCCGGAGAGGGATAGCGGTGAGGAATGGAGACACACCTGCCCTGAACAGTCCTTCTCGACTGTTTTCCTACAGGCCTAGTTGGCCATTCCTGGCATCGAAGTAAATTCCATTTGAAGTCGGCCGACCCCCAACCACGGTTCACGCTCCAAATGTTGATGACACACATTCGCGCCGAGAAGAGTGGACACTAGAGGTGCTTGTATGCGGCCGCTGGGTGTTGGTCGTCCTGCTGAATCGCGGACATTGATACTAGCCACGCCATTGCTAAGACCCGTGTTTGTCTCCTCTTCCTCTAGGTTCTCGGCTCGAGCTTTGGGCTCAGGACTGTAAGGCAACAAAGTTAGCAGGCTTAATGACATAGGGCAGAGCGCCGACCCAAGCATAGGGGTATGTGGTAGACGCTATGATACGGGTAGGGTATGCAGCAGGCCAAGCTGTAGTTTCAGCTGAAAATCAGTTGTTGTCACCTCAGGACCCTTTACCAGATTCAGTTGTTGTTTCAAGCAGGCAACTGGAATCCTCCTGGAATCCAAAAAATCAGGGCCGGTTCCGGCTGATGCTGCTGCTTTTGTGCACTTCTGGCCGACGCTTAGTCATTCCCTAGGCCGTTTTTTTTATTTACGGGTCCATAATCGAGCAGAAAGCAATAATTGTATATCAATACCCCATGTGGCGCAATTTTCCGCCCATTAGCGCCTGCGGGCTAGCAGCGCGTGCGCTGCGCTCTCGAACGTTTGATATACAACGAGAGCGATATTCCTAACGTAGTCCGACCTTTAATTTTCGATTTCGAGATGCCTTCCCGCCACCCGCCCGCTCCCTCCCTCCCTAGCCGTTTCCCTCTCTGCCCCCTCTTGAATTCACAAACAATAGCGTTCAAATATAAGTTCAGAAAAGAAAATGCGCCGCGCTATCCCGCCTTTTTCTGCCGTTCCCGCCGTTCCCGCCCTTTCATGCATCGCGGGGCTCACCTCACCGGTCCAATCACATTGGCTATATCTCAAATCACCTCCGCTGCGAAAAGAGGGAGAAAATACGGTCAGAAAACGTATTTTTCCCTGCTTTCCGATAGAAAACTCATGACTATTGTCCTTGCCTGCTAATGCGCCGCCGTTAGCGCCGTTTTTGAGCAGGATTCATGGATTCCGCGCCCGCTATCGCGCCAGACGACACGAAAACGACTGTCGTATTGCTACTTCATTATTTACCGGTCTCTCAAGCTGCCGATGGGTCGGTAATGCGATGAACAGCATTTTTTTAGTGAGCACAAGATATTTCTTTATACGGTCGTAACAAAGGCAGGTCAAGATATTGCTTACAAGCGTCCTTACTACAAGAATACGGCGACGAATATACGTAACTAAGCGCCAAACATATCACAATCATTGTAAGCATAGTCCTCGTCGTCGAGATCCCAGCGAGGAAGCCGCGTACGGATCCCACCACGGACGGGGCTGGCGTCACGCAGAGGGACATCCTCGGTGTCTGCATCGACGCTGAAAAGCCGCTGGAATTTTTTCCCGTTGCATGGACGAGGCGGGGTGTCCGGGATGACCGAAGGCTTTCTGGGAGATGTCCGCATCGGCGACTGAACGAGCGATGTTGGCGAACGCATGAAGAGCAACGGTCTGGGGCTGACCGACTCCTTTTTGATGCGCGGTGTGCATGACTTCTTGCGGGGGTATGGCGTAGCACGGTAGCGACGAGCAGGCGGACCGACTACGAGGACGGGGGTGCGTGGCTCCTGCTTGACTGGAGAGAGTGACTCCTCCTTGATTGGGGTGACCGGGGGGCGCGACTCTTGCTTGACAGGCGGCGGAGCGGCGCCAGGGATGACGTTGACTGCAGGCTGCGGACGATGTCCTACAGGGACGGGGCGGGGGCGGGGACGTTCAGCGGCGGCAGCAGCAACGGCTGCCAAGTGGCGAAATGCGTCGATTTTGGACCTCGGGACGTAAAAGCCACGCGCGTCTTTCAGATGAAGAATTCTCTTCATCCCCCAGTTGATAAAAGGCCAGACGTCCTTCTGTAGACGATGAATGAGTGGAAATCAACGCTAGCGATGGGAAACGCACCTTGAAGCGCTTTTTCGACAGCGCACGGCGCTCCACATCCGGCAAATCCTCAACGGGCACCCTGTTGTCCCAGCCCTCTCGACAATCTTGCTTGGCGCGTGCGTATGCCTTCTTGTTGCCTTCGAGGGCGAGGAAAATCTTGGCCCAGTGAAGGGAGAACTCGACGATTCCATCCCCAGCGGTATGCTAGCATACGTGTTGTTAAAGGCAGCAGCAACGAGATACTGGAAACTACTCACGTCTGCCGGCTTCTTTGGCGGCGCAAGCAGCATCTGCTTCAGCGGCGTCTTGTCGCGACCGGACCTGACTCTGACCATGTTGTGGGTGATCCAAGTGTGGTGGGATCGCAAAGGAGAACCTTTGTTCACGACAAAAATGCCTGCGCAGAAATCTTACCAATCGCTATATGCGAAGGAATCGGACGGAGGTGAAATCGAAGTCAGATGTAATACACTATTCGACGTGATTTCGGATTTTGGATGGCCATTGCGCTGTGTCGATGAAGACGGGGGATTTCCACAGTGCTCTGCCTTGACAGGCTCTGCCTCGCCTCGACAGAAAGACAAACCTATGCACTTTGTAGCGTCACCGACACATCCAATGCGACCAGCTTTGCAGTCGATACCAGCGCGCCACCCATTCGGCGGCGCAAGACGGTGACAAGATGGCCTGTCGTCCGTCATATAGCCTCATGCAGTGTCCCGGCCATCTTAAGTCGCCGCAGGACAAGAAAATGGAAATGACGACCAGTCAATGTGCACAACCACAAGCAGATGCTCACGCTGAGTAGACGCTCACGCTGTAGCCAGCTGCAATCGCCCAAGCCGGGCACGACAATGAGCGTGATGTCAGAACTAAGCGACATCCAACTTCCAAGCTCAGTTGCCGAAGATCTGGCCGCCGGATTTGATTGCCGGACAAGCATTGTCATTCACGCGGATCCAACGATCCAACCCCACCTTCTTCTACAACCACCATGGCCCAGCTGAAAGCACCGCTCGCTGAATACGCCGCCTATCTTGGCGTGACCGTTGACACAACGACCATTGTCAAGAGCAATGGGAAAACCGGCACTCATGCGTTGTAGGTTTTCGATAGAAATCGCTGCCCACCTAAACTGACCACACTAGTCTCCCCACCATCCAGTCGAGCCGCCTACGCCATCCGTTCCCCTACGCCATCTATCTCAAGACGTTTGACGATGCCAACCTGCTCTGCAACCTATGGATTGACTTCCTCGAAAAAGCAGTACCGTTCCCTCTTCTCGAAGTCGGCGGCGGAACCACCGTCGCCGCCATCGGAGGCTCGTCGCAGACCTCGCCCGTTATCGAAAAGTTTTGCGATCTAGGCTTTGACGCCAAATTCGATTGCGCCCTTCAGCACTGCAAACCAATTTTCGCGCTACCGTACTCACAGTATCCTGGCCTTTACATTCACGAGTACGTCTCCCGCTTACCAGCGCCGCCAATGCTTACAACGTCTCCCAGGGATGCTGCTCGACTCTCAGTTCAAGGCTGTGCTGCACGCTTTCGTCCCTACAACATTGTCACCAACTCGTTTGCCACAGCGTTCGAGGCCATTCTCTGCAACGCCTGGGAGTCGAATCGTCCAAGGTCTTGGCGCAAGGAGCTGGTTTCCTACGATTTCGCATTGTCCGATGACACCTTCGGTGGCCCGCTTGCTCCGCTTCCTCCGCACCAACACCCTCTACCGCCCCCAGGACCACTCGTGGACCCGCACACATGGGAAGAACCTTGCATTTCGTCTTCGCCATTTCCCAGCCCCGCTGCTACTCCATCACGCCAGCCATCCCATCAGGCTGCTATTATTCGCACGCCAAGTCACACGCCAAGTTGCACGCCAGTTTCGTCGCCCAAGGGGATAGCGTGTCGTTTATTTGACACCGGCAGCGCACCCAAAACGTCACCCCGTATCTTTCCGGAAGCATCCCCTTCTCGCAACAGATTGCTCACACCTTCGCGCGCCACCAGCCCTCTGGTGGAAGTCACATATGCCTTTCCAGCACCGCGTTCCCCTGCCCCAGCTTACCTGGCCCAGCCAGCGTCTACATTGTCCGTCCACGACGAAGCGAAATCGCCCCTCCGCCAGGCTGCCTCAGAAGGGTCCGCGCTCGCTCGTGTGCTCACGAAATCCGAGTCTGAACCACTCCCCGACGACCTATGCCGCCTGATCTCTGCATTCTTTTCTGACCATGTCACCGAGGCCATGGACATCTTCGCCGCGGCTCGACGTTACAAGAACTTCAGCCTCGCTTGCACCAACGTAATCCCTCATCTCCCCCGCTGGATGACTCTCCAGCAGTTCACATACTGCCTCGAATTCATCTTCGACAGCGGCGACCCCATTCCCGCCAAGTCTAGCCATAGGAAGGCGCGCGAGAGCAGTCGCACTCTTGCTGGGACCGAGGACAAGTCGCGGGGCTAGACGTGAAGTAAGGCTGGGACTTGGTCGATATGTATTTGTGATCTTGAAATGCTACAGTCATGTATTTAGTTTTACCGTTCTGCTGTATCCGCTCGTCGATGTTGTTGTACTTCGTCTTACATACATACATCTACATGTCTTGTGGTTGTCAATATATCTTGTTCGTCGTGTCGCTTGTCCGAAGTCGGCCAAATGCACCTGTGGGCCACCTCGACTGTAAATGGCAGTTACTCGGTATCTTTCCCCGCATGATATTGTTGTTTCCGCTTTAATTACACGCTAGTGTGACCGAGATCCGTTTAAGATACATCGGCAATTGCATCACACACGAACCATCCCTTTGGGTCAAGCCAGATCCCCTTCGATCTGAGAAAGTCCTAAGGGGACCCCCTTAGGACTTCATCGAAATCTCGAACACTCAAACAACAACAGGATTTCTGGAAAGGAAAGCTCTCATAGACATGTCGAGGTACTATTCTAGGATCCTAAGAGTAGCACTTGTTTGAGAGTGCCGTTGTCCCAGGCATCGAGCAGAGTGCGTAAGTTACTAGCCAGCGCATGCGTACTCTCTGCCATATGCGTCGCATCACGTCCCCAAATGTCCTCCTTCGCGAACAGTATACAAAATGTATCATATGTGATATCCATAGCACGACAATATGGCTGGAGCTCGCGCAGGACGCTCTGGAGGAATAAAATGTGATCCTGGAGTATGGCGCCGCGACTACGAAGCAGAACTTGGGACGTGTTTGAAAACCAGTCGGCCGGTGCGTCGTCGAACGCATGGATGATATGCAGGTAGAGATTCTTGATTTGTTGGAACAGAGCTGCCTGGCGTACGTCCGCAGGTAGTGGGTAAGTGAAGCAAGTATCTTGAAACATCTCGTTGACGGTGCAGTTAATGCCAAACCACGACAGTGAGCGGGCCAAGCTATCAAATGAGGGTGAGTATATGGTCGAAAGAAGTAGGGTCCACGCACAAACAACTGTTACCCGCGGCGCGCGCCCTTCTCTTTGCACATCGCGCGTCGACGTTTTTGGCCTCCCATGCTGCCTTTCGGAGTCGCGTAGCTTCTCTGCACTCTTTAGCCGTGCCGTGGTCCCTGGGCCTCCCATTCTTCTTCTTCGCGAATACCATTGGCGCCAGGAATTACGCTGAGTGGGATGTTTTGGTGTTTAGTGATGAGCGTGCAAGGCAGAGACAGACAAGACAGATCGGTAGGATTGATCGCCTGGGAGGACCTAGAAGTAATCACCTACGATGATGCAGGGCACTGTAGAGGCTCGGAATACCACAGAAATACTCATTCAGACATCCTCTTTTATATTTGACAAAGTTTTTATGATGACCCAAATGTCCAGCTTTTGCGATGCATCCAGACAGACTGGGCCATGTAAAGGGTGAGTCCATGTCCGACGAAAACTTGCGCATAGAAGACCCCGAAAGAGCTATAAATTAAGCATACGGAAAGCAGCCATAAATGTTTATGAAGCGTCGTATGTAGCCATAACGTGAATTGAACGCAAGTAGGAGGCTGCAGAATATTGCCAACATTTTCGAGCAATAATCTTTGATCACGAATTGCTTGCCGGCTAGCCGATTAGGCTACCGATTGATCCAAACGCGCTTGCGTAGCTATTCTCATTAGGTCGCCCATGGTCACCAACTTTGCCAACACCTAACCCAGCACGCTACAGCTATGTTGGCATCGTGAGTGGCTCACTTCGCGGCATCAATGGTCGCGTTGTTCACATCCTGGCAGGGAAAACATAAGTCCGTCTACCGGGCCCCCAGAGTCTAGGCGCGTTCTTTTCATGTCTTCCTCTTACCACTCGCAGCCAATAATATCTTTCGTGTAGTGATGGAGGACTCATCAACTTCACGTCCGCGGAGTGCGTCGTTTCATTTGCTTTCCCAACAACACGAACTTACAATTTTCACAGGGGTGGTTTTGCATTGTAACGCGCGCTCTCATAGAGAGTACAGTGTGTGTGCTCATTGTTTGTAAGGCTACCAGAAGACCGTGCGACTTCATCGCGCATTTCCTCCAGCCCATCGCGGGCAAGCTCTGTGGTGTGCGTCTTTTTGGACTTAAACATCGCACAGTTTCTAATCAACCATGCAGAGAGGATGACAGCGGCTCCATCTCGTTCGATATCAAACCATTTCGCAAAGGCTGGGCCAAAGGAGCGCGCGCCGACTTTCTAGACGAAGCATATCATGGATTTCAGGCCGCACGGACCCGCGGCACTCACTCCGTCGCGGACTACATCACGAACACCGTCAACGAATACTGCGCACGGTTTACCTGGTGGATAGATCCCCCGCGCCTGCCCACCACCGACGAGCTGGAAAGGGAAGACGATGACCTGCCTCCTGCTTTGGGCTCGCAGAAGGCAGCGCGGTTAAAGCGCATCACAGTTGTAAGTCAACACGCCTCGCACTCTGACATTGGCTTTACCTGCACACAGGGTATTCGAAACTACCTCGACAGGCTGGCACAGCGCGCCGCGCCCATCACCTTGATGACCCCCAAGCAAATTGAAAAAGACCCAGTCGCTTCCCTCATTGCTACCATCGGTGGTGCGAAAGTGGGACAACGTCGAGCACGCACCGGATATCAACTGTGGTCCATGAGCCACTTCAAGCATGCTGTCAAGAATGGTGTCGACAACACCGTTACCCAGGCCGGAATTGATCGCCAGAAGGATCGCATCGGGGTCGTGCAAGCCCAGACAGTGGCGGCGTACGAGGCACTACCGGCATTCGAACGCCAGAAGTACGAGGATGAATCGCGGCGCGAGCAGGAAGAGCTCAGACAACGCAAGAAGGATAGCAAATGGATGCCACAGCAATTATCGCCCGAGGAAATTCAATTGTGCGTATCTTCTGGCTGACTCCTGGTCTTAAACTCACAACACATGCAGAGCCCTCGATAAACTCCCCCACAGCCTCATCGCCCTGTTCGACGGCCTGCGTGCTCTTACGGGGTGGAACTTCGATGTCTTCTATTCGGGACCTGACCCGCGCGCTGGCGGCCAAGTCGCCACATTATCGTGAGTGTTTGACTAGATGTATAGTCTTTCAGCTGAACTTTTTCCAGTGTTCACTCGGGTGTCGACCGTTCTCCTATTCCTCGTGACTTTCCCACTGCTGGTGGGGCAGAGGGTCTAGCGCGTCGTCGACTCGTTGAAGCAGCAATTGGGGATTTTGCATTACGCTGCTTCAGTATGTTCAGCGGCCAGTACCTGGGAAGACTAATTGACACTGTATCGCAGGTACCGCAGACCGTCAAGCCGCCTGTCTTCCGAACGACACTCTCAACCAGACCGCCCCGCCATTCTTGGCATGGCGTCCATCGTCATGGGAGGCCGCGTTGAAGCACACGTCCGCATCAACTGCGCTGCCCGAGTCCAAATCCACCAAGCGCAAGCAGCCTGGCGATTCTCAGTCAGGCTCTCGCAAGAAGACGTCAATAGCGGACAACAACAACAACGAACCATCTCAAACGAAGAAATCCAAGTCTCAACGCACGCAATCCACGCGCCAGACCAGACGGAAACACGACGAAGATGTGAGCGACTCAGACATCGAGCATAGTGCTCAAGTGTCAGACGAGGCCTCGCATGACCATGTCGTGCATTCTGAGGAAACCACTCTTCAAAACCCCATTGCTCCTACATCTGGACCGACAGACACACCGTCGGGACCCACACAGTCAGCTATGCCCACACCATCTCCAGTCGACCTGGTTATGCCACCGTTCCCTGGGAGTGTCGATGCTGAAATGGCCGATGCAGAATCTTCGGGAGATACAGACATGCCAATCGATCCAGTCCTGGTAGCATTGTCGGCATTGACGCCAAACCATTCACTGGAGGAGACCGCGGCGCCAGTTAGACGATCCACACGCAAAGCCGCGGACAAAACCATGGCCAAACCTTCCCCCGCAACTGTCGAGAGCAGCATCAAGACGCGCACAACCAAGCCAAGGCTACCGCCTGCTGCGAAGGCTATCATCTTTGGCAAGGGTCCCGCCGTCACCCCAGATTACATCAAGAATGCCCAGAAGCTATTTGCCGAGCTCAACGAGGAGGCGGAATGGGACGAGTGTGTGGAGATGTACATGGAGTACGAGCGATCCCGTGGATATGCGCGCGCGATGCTGGCTTCCGGAAGACGTCCACAGACTCTTGTGCGTTATGTGAAAGCTGCCCGCACCCTTCCCCAAGATAGGATGCTGCCCCTTCTATGGCCAGAGACCGTCAAGGAGACGGAGGAGGTATTTTGGGGCTGGTGGCGCTGGCTCCAGCCGGCCTGGCGCAGCATTGACACTGACGACGAGAACGGTGCCCCTATCTGCAGTCCCATTGCTTTGTCGACGCGTCCGCCTGTACCGTACGATGCAGACTGGTCGGGTCTTGATGCCTCTGGTGTCAATGGGCTCCTCAATGTGATGACCTTCATTTATTTCTGGGGTCGGCAGGTTAAGGTGGACAAGAAGGGACAGAGTCAGTGGCTTGAGGCCCTTGGAGAGGTTCGCTGGGTATTGGACTGTCTTTGTGGTGAACCATAGACTCGCATGTATTCTTAATTCGTCGTTTGCTTTCTTGAGGTCATGTATTCATCTGTCGCGTCGCACTGTCCGTACTGTAGTCGTGTTTTACCTTGTTTTCTTGTAGTGCATCTTGACAATAATATTACAATGACCGTCGACTGGTGTATATTCCTTGACGGGTGCGTATCCGACCATTGACGGGTGTGTATCAGGTGCGTATCAGGTGTACATTATGCGGGCGAGAACGCTGACCTTATCTTTCGGGCATTGAATGTGCGCCGTGACCCTCAAAAATTCTTCTAGGTGTTTGTACGGTGTTTAGTTCTCTCCCTCTCTCCACCACAATGTCCATCGATATTTCATCCCTTCGTTTCGCCTCCCAGGTCTCTCTCCATTCTCTCGACGGCCTGTTCACTACGTCTGCGGATTCGGCTTCTGCTGAATATCAGCAAAAGTATGTCCTTCGCTGATGTTGGTATGTACTAGTTGCTGACGGTAGCACAGCAGCGACAGCGGCATCCACATGCGCGCCTCAGAGGACACCATAGTCGCCGAGAGTGTGGGCTCGACACTGCCAGAAGACAAAGCCGTGTTGTTCCCACCCGCGATCCTGCCATCGCCGACTAACATTCAGTACGAGTCGGCTCCTGCGCAGCCAATTCCTTGTCCTGCTCTACCTGCCAGCGTCGACGCTTTGAAAATGTGGCAGGAAACCAACGCTCGTTTACAAAAACAGGCAGATGCCTTCCAACGGAAGGAACGACGCCGCTATGGTATGCCGCCATGCGATTCAATTCCCACGGCTGACATCTTCACATAGGCTTGGACTTGGACAAACATGAATACTCGCGCTGGTCGCCCGATAGCACCAACGACAAGGACGTGTGCGTGTGCAGACTTATCCTGAACGCCGTTCATTCTGATACAACAGCAGACCTTGCTGTTTGACCGGTGTTGTTCGATTATTTACCATGGGATTTTGTCGTCTGCGAGATGCGCTGGCTGGGCGTTGATTTCCATTGTATACAGAAGAAAAGTTTTTATCGTCTGGACAGTATGTCCTGGATATACGTCTGTAATTTCTTGAGCCGTGCATTAATTGTATAATTCTTGTTTCTATGTGGCCGCGGCGCAGACTACACAAGTCGATAGGGCAGATCAGAATTGCAGGCCTGAGTCACGTGGTACCAACCTTCCTGCCTCAATACGTTGATCATGTCGCGCCCTCGTGTTCCCCTTATCCCTGGCAAGCGCGCCATAGCCTTGCGCGTCTCACGCAACCACGAACACACCACCGACGAAACACAGCTGCACACACGCTCGTTTAATCTGTCCGATGACCGCAAACGGTTGAAAATCAACACAAGAGGATCGTGTGCGCTTGCTGGAAACAGCCGAAGCACAGACTGGCAGAGCACATTCGACGAGGCCATTGCAGAGGTTTATGTCGGGCCGCCTACACGCAAGCGATATGTTAATTCGGTGCGTGATTGTAGCCTTCATCTGTGTAAACTAACCTCTCTACCAGGACAACAATAACCGTACGTGGGTTGAAGACGGTCGCCCGCAGGAGTACTTGTATGAGTTTATGCGCTTGAAAGGTCGACGAGGTCTGGCAGGACCCTGCCGCTTCTGCCGTTCTGGTGGCGAAGCAGGCTATCGGTGTATGGATTGCTTCAACGCAGGACTGAAATGTCGTGCGTGCTTCCTGAATGACCATGCGAGACACCCCTTCCATCGCTTTGAGGTACGCGACGGCCAAATTGGTCTGTCCTTTCATACTGACAGGCATTTAGTTCTGGAACGGCGACTGCTTCGAGCGTGGGCATGGACCCACGGTTGGCTTAACCGTGGCTGTCGGTCACAATGATGGTTCACGCTGTCCTGTAGGGAAGTTGGCAAAGAAATTCACAATCTTGGATACTGGCGGAATATTCGTGTACGACATAACCTTTTGCAACTGCGAGAAGCGCACCCCAAAAAGAATCCAGCTCCTGCGAGCTGAACTCTTTCCGGCAACTGCACGCAACCCACGGACCGCGGCAACTTTTCGTCTCATCGACGAGCACGAGCATCTGGCAGCGCACGGAAAAATTTCCCCGTACGAACACTATAGCTCGCTAGAGCGTATGTCTGATGCTTGGCGTCTTGCTATTCCTAAGGTTGGCATCTATACAAAGCCAACTATACTTGACTCACTGGAACCCAGTCTCGCCTCAAGTCGTGGACACGCATAATACGACAGAGCGGATTCATTACCATGTTGTGCCGAGGCGGACGTGGGTGCATACAGGAGGGTGTGATAAGTACAAAGGGTGGGCAGTTGGCTATCGCGTGCCCGGCTTGTCCGCGCGAGGGAGTAAACATACCAGATAACTGGCAGACCCTCCCACCCGCAGAACGGTACGTCTCGATGGCGCGACGTCCGTTTATGCTAATTATCCACAGTTGGCGCTACAGGCTGATGCTGATGCTTGACGCAAACTTCCGCCTGAGTAACCTGCGCCGGAATTCCACAGAGGATAAGGGACTCCATACGGGATTGGCCTATTTCGTCGAGGACGATGCATATTTGGCCCATATTGCGAAATACCCAAAGCAGGAAGACGTACGGCCTTCATCTACTTAGCAAGAACCCTTGATTAATGTGTTCATAGCTGAGCAGCTGTAGTGGCTTCAAGGCCATGTCTACGGCTGAGACTAAGGATGCAACGGGTTTACGGGCCACTGGCGTCGCCATGTGTGCCTGTATCCAGCATGAAATGATACGACCGCGAGGAGTGGTCGATTTACAGCGCGGGGAAAGGTTCGTTTTAGGTGCACTCAACCTTGCCTGTCTCATTGACGAACTAGACAATGCAACATGGATTATGCAGCACTGTCGGCGGCGCAAGACAGCAAGTTGGATCGCCTCTATAGCTACGACATCGCTTGTCAGTGGTTTCTCAACCTCTACAAGCGTATCGTCGAAATGCCGGAGCACTTGCGCCCGGGAGCGGGATGTAATCTAGCATACGCCGTTCCCAAGTGTCACTGCAAAGGCCACAAAATTGACTGCCAATGCTTCCATTCCTTACTCGTCCAGCTGGGTGTGGGCACCGAGGATGCAGAGGGAATCGAACGCATCTGGTCATTGATTAACCACTCTGCTGGAGCAACCCGTGAACAGTTGTATGGTCATCGCCACGACACGCTGGACCGTCGAATGGCAACCCACAACTGGGAAAAGGTGACAAGCCTCGGTGAGTTTGCTGAATCGCGCCGTCGCAATGTACTGATTTTGTCTAGGCAAATATCTTCATGGCCGTCTGGAGACGGAGGAGCAGAAACTGGCGCAGCTCGAGGAGGTGCACGACGAGTTTACCGCGCTGCTCGAACCCTCGGGCAAGATACCCGTGTGGGAGGCTGAGGTGAAGGCGTGGGAGCTTGAGAAGTTAGTGAACGGTGGTCGTCTCAAGGACGGATCTCAAAAAAGTCCGTACTGGCGTGAGCGTCGTTGTCAGTCCTCTCTTTCTTTGTTTGTCCCGCGTCACTCACTTTTTGGTAGACCTAAAGCACAGCGAGCTAATGCTCAGGTTGGCCGAGCAGGAGCGGACATCCGGAGTCCAGCCGATACATGACACGAGTGCAACGGCATGTGTGGACATGGGGCTGAGGATTGAGCAGAAGCAGTGCGTATTCGAGTACACCTCAATGTTTTCCATTCGGCTGATTCCTGTGCAGGCGGGATATTGTACAACTCCTCACATCGACCAACAAAGACGCACCACATGTCGTCAAGGAGATCCAAGCGAAGCGGATGACGCTTCAGCGAGACCTCATGCAATTCCGGGCGGTCCAGCAGGTCTATATGCCATGCATCGCGGCTGTCCTTGCTGTCAGCGCAGGCGAACGTTCGGGCGACATTGAGACCGAGGTTTTATTTCTGCCTTCGTCTCTGTCGTCGGAAAAGCAGGCCAATGGGTGTGCAACTGGGTTGGTGGCAAAGGAGGATGCCATGCGAGAAGCCCAGTGTTTCGCGGCGTTGGAGGAAATCCGGTCGATTCAGCGGGGCGCACGACAGCTGGCTACTTTCAGGAAGTCGAACATCCGTGGGACTCTGGCATCTGGCCGGTCATTCGATGCCCAAAAACGGATGGCTGCGTTGACAAAAAAGGCGGTGGAGACGTATGGCGCCGCACGGCATGCCCTCCTGCGTATCCGAGGTCATGGCATGTGGGAGAAGGTGCTGCAGGTACTCGACGAGAAGAGGGATGTGAGAGGCATCGCCAGCGACATCTTCTCCACAGACCTGTCCGCCGATTTAGTATCTCACACTGACGAACTCGCGACATCTGCACATACGACTCTGAAGCGCAAACGCACGAAGCACGGCATGAAGACTGCGGACACCGTATTCTCAACGTCTGACTATTTCGTGTCATGGATCTGGAGGGTTTCGGGTGCGTTTAACGAGGCAGACGACGACGAGATGGACGGAGTCTTGCATATTGAATGGCTGAAGAGTCGTGCACGGGTGGAGCGTTCGCGCGAGCAAGTGCAGCTCCTGAAGGACGGTAGGGAGCGCACACTTCTCTCGTTCGAATACGAATCGAAGGAATGGCTGGGACGTGCATCTGGATGGGACGGCATCACCCAAGAGCTTGCGGAAGGCATTTCCGGATATTGTCACGCTCAAGCCGCTGGCAGGCGACGACTGGCCGCATCGTTCTCGACACTGTGGACAACAAAGGCCTTCCATGGACATCCGCGTGTGGCAGACCGAATTGACCTCGAAGAGGACATTGTGTCGGATTCCGAGGATGAGGGGGATTGTTTTGATGAGGACATTGTACATACTTTAGCTGACCTTCCACCACCCAGACCCGGCATGCGAGACCAGCCGCCGACTATGTAGTATACTGTGTACTTGTTTATTGAGGTATCTTTATGTTCTTGCTTATCTGTAATTTTTTTTGCCGCCGCCACACACATAGGACCAAATGCGGTAGGTCTTCCAGTTGCCGAGCTCATTTTTTCGGCGGCGCCTGCATTTTCGCTGCGCCGGCAAATATTTTAATTCTTGCCCGAGTATTAATCAGCATCAATGATGCAAGTCCCCAATGCAGCTGCCTGGCCCGAGCCCTGTGCTCTGGACCGTGTGTACTTTGGATAAATAAGGCAGGTGGCCAGCCGCTGCAGCAACAACAGCATCCTGGTATTTCGAACTTGCAACAACAACAGTATCAGGTAAATCAACCTCTGGGGACAACAACAGAATTTGGGAAAAGCCTGCAGCCAGGGTTGTATGCAGTGGGGTCGCGAGCGCACGGAAGAACGCACCTACTATCCTTTGATCACAGATTTCGGAAGTCTTCAAATGAGGAAAGGTGTCCACCATACATGGCCCAAATCCAACGCGGCGTGCTTCTCCGCGTCCATCGACCGCGTCTGGCGCGCGCTACAAAATCGTTAGAAGTGGATGGCATGCTAGTAGGCGACGCACAAGATGGTTTCTTCTCATCTACACGTCCCAAGTAGGTCTCCTTGGGCCTATACTCGTCGTCCGTGAAGCCAGGCAGAAGCTTGTCCCAATCGCGCCTGTCGGATACGATGTGCAACGCGCGCTTGTTTCTTTGGTGCAGTACACGATGTTCATGGGAGGGCGTCTGTCGAAACTTGAGTTTCCGGACTCTTCATTCTGGGCGGCAGAGCTCTTGCCAACGAGATGTCATGATGGTCGAATATATACCAAACGAGATGTGATCAGCCCGCGTTTGTAGCCAAACAAACGCTTGAAACTGACTTCGAAGCTACACAACTTGCCTGACGGCTCACGCTCTTTGCTCACGGCTTCAAGCTTCAGCTTCATTCCCCGGCAGAATGGCGTCCATGGACTCACAAAAATCATTTTTGGGTCAGACCTAGGCCTTGTGGGAC
>KN880831.1:0-16193 GCA_000934385.1 Cylindrobasidium torrendii FP15055 ss-10
GTGTGTCGCTCGACGAGTTTCCAACCAAGTCCGACCGAGACCTTGAGAGCATCGTCTTTTGCTGTGTGGGCTATAAAACCAGACGCGAAAAGACCATTCCTCATCCTCACTTCGCCAAACCATCCAGTCTCATTTCCACCATCCCAACCACATTTAACAACATGATGAAGACTTTTGTGGCCGTTTCTCTCCTTGCCTCTGTCGCACTCGCTGCCCCAAACCTCGAGTTACGCCAAACCAACAACGCCAATAAGCCAGAGTGCGGTGTCGCAGGAGACGCTACCCTCTCCGACTGCCAACACCTCTTCGACAACTGGCCATACTACCAAGACGCGACATGGGACGCGACATGCCACTCTGGAACAACGCTCGAGTACAACCCTACGTGCTACGGCAACTGCTGTATCTATTCGTCTTCGAGGACGCCATTGTGTATGTCCATGTTATTCAGTGCCGAGTCTGTGGCTTACCGTCCTACAGGGGAGGACGTGCACACCGCTGTTGGCCAGCTCCTGGGCTGCAGATCCGACGAGAAGGGCACAGTGAACGGGCGTGTCGAAATCACTGACTCTGGCACGATTTGCATGGCGGACCGCGACGCATGCGGCGACTGCGTATGTGACCTCCTCTTCCTGTCCACAAATTCTAACACTGCACTTCACAGTTCAACTGAAGAAATGATTCGTTGCTGTATATATTATCTATTTATCTCAATCGTAACGAGCGCATTTCCATTTACGTCCTCGTGACACGCTGCTCCCCCAGCTCAAGAAGTTATAGCTTGAATATGGCGCTCGTTTCCTTTCGTGCCATTTGTTAGACCACTCGAACGATGCAGCCACTTAGTGATGCCTATGTACAACTAGCGCGATGATTGAGCATAGAGTCTGCAGTCAGTTGTCTATCGCGCAAGGAGTTGCTTGTACTTGACTCCTTTCGTTACAAAAGACCCTATTTGAGACTCGAAAATGCTACTAACATTGGTCCAACACCTTCAACATGTACATATGTATTCATGCTGCTCGACGGCTCTCGTTTTGCCTTCCTCGGTCTATGGGTATGCCAGTGAAAATGGCTTATCAAGCGTGCACCTCGACCACGCCTCCTGGGCTCCTATGAGGCGCCCTCATTTCGAACTTCTTTTAATTCATTCGTTCCCCGATGGCGGGCGGGGCAGCCGCATCGACCCGATATCGCACTTTGGCAATTGAACGCACAGTCCGCAAACGGGTATGTTCCATTCACATTTTCAGCCCAATCGAGCTGTTGACCAGCGAAGCAGGAAATCTAGCCTTGAAGCACCACTTTTGTAGACGGAGACGCTCCCACTTCTGATTGAAGTGCAATGGAAATGGGTAAGCTTTGGTCGTGTATCCGTGTACCGTTCACGCTGCCTGAAATTATGTGTCACGGAGGCTAAGACAGACTACGTACGTGAAATGATCATTGCGATGTCGGAGAGTTGGAATGTATAAAGTCTGATGCAGAGGTCCTTCGCCATCATCACTCTTTTCTCTCAAGCACAATGACCAGCTGGGAACCTTACATGGACCGTACTCTCCCTTTGGCCGCCAGCCTGTCGCGCAGACGGCCCTCCTCAGCGGCGCCATTCTCCGAAGCTCCTCCCCTACCCAGCGTTACCAGGAGAGACTCGGGTTACAGCACATACAGCGAGTCTTTTCCGCCGCCGCTGCCGCCGCAAAACCCTGCGCGAGCGAGGAGCAAGCATAGTTCGATCACACCAGGCAGCGAGTACCCCATCGCACTGAGGGATGCGAGAGGAGCGTCGAGGGCATCAAGTCGTTCAAGTTCGTCGTCGTCGGGACTAGCGAGCTCATCTCAGCCACCAAGCTCGACCGCTGCAACGGCCGCATATACTCGAGCGGCGCATCTATCCGAGTCGCCGGAGGAAGACTACCAAGCAGAGGTCCATGCAACATCTGATGACCGTGCCCTGCTGAGTCCTCGCATGTGGCACTCTCAGTCGTGTTCGAGGCGAGGCAGCGCAAAGTCGGAAGAAAGCCATAGTACTGAGCGACGTAAAAGTGGGAGAGGCGAGTGATTTCATTTCAGATACTTTTGCAACGGTCGAGCTAATAACCGCGCCCCCGTAGGCTGGCACGGACTGCTGGGAAAGCTGAAGCGTTCAGCAGGCAGTAATTGAGCTTTGAAAATATTAGGCGGAGAAAATACCAATGGCAATGTTTCAGTAAATTCTTATGGTTCAGAAGGAGCTTGACTTGATATGCACATGATTTACGACTTTCAATGACAATGTATTCAGAATTGAACACACATAGAATCCCGCATGAGTTGAGGATGTGCGCCAGACTGAAAAAGAGCGACGCGTCGAATCCACGATGTCTGAAAGGCAACTTGTACTGTACCGTCGTGCTATGCATCAAGTGGAAAAGGAGCTTCCGGCGTCTCGGCCCGACGGTCGAATCTGATGACATAAGCGTGGCGGTCATAATATTCATGCATCAAGGTCAAGCCTCAGTTCTCCCAAGTTGGGCTTTTTAAAAGCATTCTTCTCTCGCAAAAAATTCGCAGGATACAGAGTGCATTTTTGGGTACGGACGTCTGATATAAAGAGGGATATATTTTCTACGTGTATCTTAGCATCGCGGACTTGGTACCAGCTGCGAATTGAGGATAAGTTCAGAGCATAGAGCGAAAAAAAGAATATTCTCACCTTAGGCCGAGTAAGTCGAGCCGATGGGACCCCACTTGATGTTGGAGTACTTGACCGAGGCATCAGGAGACTCAGACTCAACGTCCTCAGGCTTGCCAGAGTCGGTCGAGCACGTTCCGCGGGCGGCACCAGGGCTAGAGGAGTCAGTGGGGTAGGTCGAGTCGAGCCTGCGCGGGATGTAAGTTGCAGGTCAATCTAGAGATGAACAAGTTGCATACCAGAGCATGTTGACGGCGTGGTCATCCCAGATGGACATGACGAGGACCATTCCGCGGTCGAAAGCGTCACCCATGCCAGCAAGACCACCACGCTCGTTGAAAGAGTCGGTGTCACCGAAAGCAGTCTTCTGAGAAGTGCAGAAATCCTCTGTGATGGAGTTGACTTCGGGGACACCGTCAACAGCGGCGACCGAGTTCTCGATGACCTTGCCGTTTTGAACATAGAGGCGGCGGATTTCAACGAGATCACCGCTGGTGGTGTTGTCGGCGGTGATGAACTGGGTGACGACGGTGAAGGGCGAGTCGGTATCGACAGTGAGGCCTGATCCGTAAAAGCTAGTGTCTCCCATGCGGTAGGAGTTGAAGTCACAGCCATCCTTGTCGCAAACACCGTCGTAGCGCTCATCGCCATCTCCACAGTCGGTACCCGTGCAGGAAGTCTGTCCAGTGACTGTGCAAGTGTGCGGGGTGTAGGCAGAAGAGACGGAGTTGGCTTCCCAGACGTCCATCTCGGAGCAGCAGCTGCCCATAGTTCCCGTACCAGCGTTGACGTCGTTGTCAGATGGCTCCCAGCCCTCAGAGTTGGCCTAGAAAAGCCATAAGTTTATAGGTCCACAGTCAGATCGAACTAGACTTACTTTGCCGTCGATGAACTTGATATCATGCGGGCACTGAGCATCGCAGTAGCCAGTTCCGTACTTGGCACCAGCCTTGTTGGTAGGGTAAGACGACAGACCACCGTCTTCCTCCATCTCGACAAAGTAAAGGGCACCGTTGAGGCCACAGGGAAGGTTGGAAACATCGACGTCGAAGGTGAATTCCTGGTTCTTCATGTTGAACATCTGGTAGCTGCTCTCATCTGCGAGGAGATACACGCGGGAACCGATGTTGGTCGAGTATTCACCCTCGGTGACGAATGTGAGGGTAAGCTCAGCGCCGGATGCGGTGATACCGTAGGTGCTGGAGTAGTCGGCACCATCGAGGGCGCAGCTGGAGGCACAAGTCTCGCCATCGGGGCACAGGGTCGCATCCCACTCGTTGCCGGTGTAGCAGTTGTCCGAACCCTCAGTGGTGTGAAGCCAGCGCCAGTTGGAGTCGAGGGTGACGGAGAGGGCCTGGGAACTATTAAGGGTAATTCGCACAAAAACTAGTAATTAGGCGTACAGATTCAGTGCAACTGCCACCCTCGGAGCACTCAGAGACGGTGAGTGCAGGGTGCGACTCCGCCGTCAGAGTGCCAACTTGCTGGGCATAAGCCACAGAAAGGAAAGTCAGAGAGAGCAGAGCGGTTTTGGAGAACATGTCTGCTAGCCGAAGAGTGGAAGGAGTGAAGATACTGATTTTTGGCCTACTGTCCTCTTCGCTTTTATAACATTTCGCACAAGTCGAGCTCGCGGAAAAATACAGGCGATTTCAGGCTCTCGTCCATGGTCGCTCAGGCTGATAGCACGTGCACGGAGCTTACACTCGAGTGGAAATAAAAAGAACGTTGATGGACTTTCTCCTTTGATGCTGCGCTCTCCCAGAGCGATTTCTCCGTGCTCCATGTCCCGCAGACATCTATGCCCGACGAGAGCGATTATTGGCCGATGAGTCAAGTGTTCAAGTCGGGTAACACGTCTCCGACAGCAGAGTCAAGGGTATGGCTTTAGCGTTGCCGCGTAGTGGTGGTGTCAGTTTAAGCCCTTGCCCGCCACGTGCTTCGGATTTTGCCCAAGGCAAAAGAGGCCCGGCGTCGCCAATTTTTGCTTTCCTCAAGAAAATTTCCTGTTCTCAAGATAAGGTTACCATGGAGAACGTTTCGAGACATGTCTACGTCCTTCGGCCTCCAATGGCAGCTATGAGTGTGCTTGTTCAAAGAATTATCGGTTACTCCGACGATAGAAGATGTAAGTAAACCTATTGAGCTAGGCGCTATCAGAGAAGCGTTCAAAGGATACCAACATACAACTAGAATGTAATTGCCCGACCTATGTGTCTCGAGACTTGAAATCCTACCCCGCGATCGACTTCGATTCTTCTTTGCGGTACTGAAACTAGCTCAGTGAGGTGGGTATGTCCGAGCTTACCCCTCCGAAGTCCTAGCTCTAATTCATTTATAATAAGTCTCTCTCGCTCAATTCAAGAAGCATTGGGCACTTGTGGATATCCTAGCGGATTTCTGAGGGATTTACTCGTTTAAGCACCAATGCACCAGAACCCGCTGACCAAATTGGCGGAGAATTCTCTCCCTTGTTATGCGGGTAGTGGAAAAGCCAGCGTCATGCTTTGTGCGTACGGTTACAAGGACCAAGGCTTGTCGTCAGTCCCGTTGTCATATACAGTTCCTCGTCGAAATCCGGCTAAGTCGAGTGAGTAACTTAACACAGGCAGGATTGAAGAAGCGATAGAAATGCCCACAAGTACAAGTAAACACGGTCAACCTGCTCTCACCACTGCAAATTGAGCGACATGGGAAAAAACTAGTATGCGATAGACGATAGCACGGGGGGATCTATCTCCTAGTGTACTTGCATGGACATTTGTACGCAACTGACTAGCTACTTGAAGGTCTTGTAACTCTACGGCTACTCACGACAGACGGACAATGTTATGTCGCCTTTCTTTAACACAGACGAGCCATATGCTTTCATGAAGAATTGTTGAACCAATGACTCGTCTGACGCATCGGTGTGGGCACCCAGCAATGTTTCGCTTTCTTACAATCCAGAATTTTATTTTGTACATCCTTGCATTTGTATCTTACGCAACCACCTTCCCTTCCCGAATAGTAGCACTGTCGTATGCCTTGATGGCCTCTTTGGCCGCCTTGATTCCACTTCCAATCATTGCACCAAACGTTGGGCCCATACGGTTTGAGCCATCGTGTTCCGAAAGTTCCATACCTAGAGAAAGGAAACCCGAATCAGCGAACCGCAGAGGAGAACACGGAGACGAAGCCTTACCGGTCATGATAAGTCCCGGAGCAACCTCACGCGTATTGTTGACGATGGCGGGCTCCGCGCGGTTCATGTCCAGCCCCCGCATATTCCCAAGCTCCTTCAACAAACCCATACTCACAAGGCGTTTTGCACTGAACGCGCCCATAGGTCCGTCGTGGCCAGTAGCACTGACAATGACGGGCGCGGTGATGGTGTTGGGGTCCATGCAGGACTGCGTGTCGTGGTTAAGCGCGACGAGTGTCCAGTTTGTGACGACGCCCGCGACGCGCTGGGCTCCGGCATGGTCGGTGTGTACGACGAGGTCTTCTACGGCGGTAGCATTGAACATGACAACGTTGGGGAGGGCGAGGACCTTAGAGAGGAGGGTAGAAGTGAAGAGGGCAGCGTGCTTGACGACGACGAAGGCCCCTTCGTCTTCATAGGGCACCCCTAGAGTGCGGAGGAAGCCATCCGCCGGTTTGCGTATGATCTAAGAGGCTCACACATCAGGAAGTGACCGGGTGGAAGAATGCGAAGGTGACATACCATCGGCGACATAAGTTGGCCGCCAAGCCAGGCGCCGCCACCAGGAGCAACATTCGCCTCCACGAGGGTGACCTTGAGGTCAGGGCGGGTAGTGGCAAGATGGTAAGCGCAAGAGAGGCCAGCGCTTCCAGCGCCGATAATCACGACATCAGAGATAGCACGCTCGTACATCGTCTCAAAGTATCTGAGCGGTCGTTGAGTGAGGCGGCTGAGCATTTTCATACTGTGGGCGTACCGTTTGATCATAGCACGAGACACCTGCGCCTCTTGGATAGGCGCAAACTGGTAATTACCCTCATAGTTTTCCGTGATAGCGTCGAGTCGAAGCTTGCCATTGGTATGGGGGCTGTCGAGGTGTTCTTGTTGACCAGTTGCGGCGAGTACAGCGGGTGCCATCTTGTCGATTGTATTGCCGTTGTCCCAGAATCTTTGAGCCTTATATATGCAGTTCAAAGCACTTATCGTCATCCATACGCTCAATGGTGAGTCAATGTCAGTCGGGGATGAGAAGCCTCAGATTTCGGGCGGCTCTCCAACAACTAAATTGTGGCTCAAGTGTTGGGGTCCCCAGTGCATCGGTAAATCATTATTCAGGTCGAAGGATCCACAGATGAAAGCTGATAGCATGCTGCTTGACTCGTGGTCGAGAGTAGTTCCTGTGTCGTTGAATACGGAAGGGCCATAAGCTCGAGCCCAAGGATGTGGGCAATTGAATACTCGGTAGGAGTCGTCGTGTGCGGCTCGATGATGATGGCTCGAAGATAGCAACTTGTTCTGTCTTCCAGAAGCCACGTTCGTCAATCGAACTCGGTGCGATGTGTCAATGTTGAAGCCTTCCTCGAAAACAGCTAGTGTAAAATCAAGGATTTCGGATGTGCATCATCGGATGTCGTAGACATTTTGTATCCCCAAGGAAAGATGCTGGGCAAGGGGAAAGAATTTCGAAGTCAGAAATACCAAACACCCCAGAATTACGAGTGGCCAGGCAAAAACCAGCCAATTTCAGCGCTCGGAAATTGGAGAATATTACCGACGAGTACCGCAGCGGTCTATCGAGAGAAATAAGTGAGTTCATTGTGCTACTTACGGTTATGATGGTAAGAAGGAAGACAGGCGGTACCTCGGGTACGATCATCCGCTCCTGGAACCCGCGCTCATGGCCGCCGATCCCGTACTTGGAAAACGCGCACGCGAAGATGCTGCCGACGTCGCCATGCCCGCCCAGGACGTCCCCAGCGCCGAAGACGACAGCGACGATGAGGTTGGACCCATGCCCATGCCAGCAGAAGTAGAGGAGCAGTTGATTGCCAAAAAGAAACGTAAAGGTGCGTTCGTGGCCAGCTTACGACTTGTTAAGAGCCTCAACAAACCCAGCCCAGTGCTTCCCCATGAGAAATTGTATCTAGAGCATCTTCCGGACGCGAACCAGTACTACAAAAGCTTCATGCACCGCGAAACGATCAACTTCTGTGTTGTAACAAAGACCGACTTCCTCATCACGACCTCCGTAGACGGCCACTTGAAACTTTGGAAGAAGCAGGACAACGGAATCGAGTTTGTCAAGCACTATCGCGCCCATTTGACACCAGTCACTGGTCTCTCGGTTAGCGCGGACGGTCAATTGCTGGCTACTATTTCAGAGGATGGGACAGCCAAAGTGTTCGATGTGGTCAACTTTGGTGCGTTCCCCGTCCAGTCCCCAGCTTTGTCCTCACCTCCTCTAGATATGGTCAGTATCATCAAGCTTGGATTCACGCCGCGTGCCTGCTGCTGGGTACACAAACGCGGACAGGCGCAGGGCTTGCTTGCCATCTCGGACTCTGCCTCTGGAACTATTCGCATATATGATGACAGCGGCAACAGCACACCGCTAGAGCTCATCACCAGCCTTCACCGCTCTCCCGTCCACCTTATGACAGTGCGTTGGCGAACTGCATTGTTAATCCTTCCACTCACATTGCGCTAGTATAGTGACCGCTATGACACTGTCATATCTGCCGACGAATCTGGATTTGTCGAGTACTGGCAACCTGTCGAGCCATTCACCCTACCCAAGAACGTCGGCGGGCTGTGGACCTTCAAGAGCGCGACAGACCTGTACGAGTTCAAGAAAGCCAAATCGATACCCACGTGCATTACTCTGTCGCCCGACTCATCCTCCTTTGTTACGTTCTCCCTTCCGGACCGCCAAGTCCGTGTCTTCAATTTCCTTTCTGGCAAGCTTAGTCGCAAGTACGATGAGTCCTTGACGGCGATTCAAGAGATGCAGCAGGCGGGAACAGCTGTCTACAAGGTCGAGGATATGGAGTTTGGACGCCGACTGGCGACTGAGCGCGAGTTGGAATTGCCTGGGCCGGATGGGAAGACGCCTGGGATGTGGATAAACGCCGTCTGGGATGAGAGTGGGTCGTTCGTGCTCTACCCAACCTTACTCGGCATCAAGGGTATGTCGATTCCCTTTACTATCCATTTCTTGCTGACTTGTTTTGAAGTTGTCAACGTTGTTACGAACCGCGTCGTGCGGGTGCTGGGCAAGGAAGAAGCCGTAAGGTTCTTGAACATTGGTCTGTACCAGGGAGCACCTGCCAAGCGTTCAATGACGACTATGGTTCGTCTCGAAGCATGCCTTGTTTCTCCATACTCAACATTGTGCAGGCTATGGCGGCGTCAGCTAACCCAATCTTGGCGGAGCGTGCCCAGCGCGACCCTAGTTTGTTCTCGACGGCATACAAGCGAGGTCGATTCTATATCTTCACACGCTCAGAACCCGACCACAAGGACGGCGACCGCGACGTCTTCAACGAGAAGCCCACCCGTGAGGAGCAGAACGTCGCTCTTGCGCCTTCCGGAAACTTGTCTTCCCAGTCGGCATTAGCCCATTCAGCCACGATGCATACTACCATGGGCGACATCCATATGCGGCTGTTCCCTCAGCAGGCGCCCAAGGCTGTCGAGAACTTTGTTGGACATGCAAGGAGTGGCTTCTTCGAGGGTGTCATCTTCCACCGTGTCATCCCCAAGTTCATGATCCAGACGGGCGACCCGTTGGGAGATGGGACGGGAGGCGAGTCGATCTGGGGCAAGGAGTTTGAGGATGAGTTCAGCGAAGACTTGAAGCACGATAGGTATGTCGTTTGCTAGTGTCTACTGACATCTTGCTAACGTCTTTGTGCAGGCCGTACACTGTATCGATGGCCAATGCTGGTCCGGGCACGAACGGTAGTCAGTTCTTCATCACGACGACAACGACACCTTGGTTGGATAACAAGCACACGATCTTCGGGCGCGTGCTTTCTGGACTGGAGGTTGTCCATGCGATTGAAAACGTGAAGACGAACAAGGGTGATAAGCCGTATGAAGATATCAAAATTGTCAATATTATTGTCGAATAGTCTTGCCAATCTATCCCGCCTCCGAGTTTTCCACCACTAGGCTGGCAATAATGAGGTTGGTCAGGCAGCTGTCTATAGGAGTACCCATGCTGTCAAAAGCTATTTGCTGCAGTGTTTTATGTTGATAACATTATCCCTCATAGAGCATCTGGCTTGTACACGTTATCCTTTGTGTGTGTATATACCAATAAAAGCGGCGTCAGGCGCGGGTCGGTTCATGTCCTGCCTACCGCGAGAGTCATTGAGTCTAAGATCGGTGTCCTGTAGAGGCTTTTGAAGTCTGAATTCTTAGCATCGTTCCTCGTTTGGCAATTCTCGTCGAGTGACAGTCACTGAGTCACACCCGTTGAACGATTACCACTGACTACCACCACCACCCCTTTCACGGCCACGATGTCTTCTCTTCCGATTGAAATCAAAGCAGCCGTTATTGACTGCCTATCTGGCAACGGCGGCTCGTTGTCCGCAATAGCGCTTGTATGGCCAGAGGTCCTCTTTCGAATCCGCGAGCATCGCTTCAAAAGTTTCGAGCTACGAAGCGCAAAGCGCGTAGCCGGGTTGTTGGATATCTTGGAATCGAATCCTGCTATCTCTCCTCTCATTCATTCTGTCTGGATCAACAAGCCGCGCATCTACGCAGAGCCAAAGCTCCCCCGCTTATTTGAATTGCTCACCAATGTGTCCATCGCTCGATGCGACATGATCCACTACTCTTCTGGCACTCAGGCAATCCTCCGCGCGTTTTCTGGGCCGTACAACAGTGTAAAAGATGCCTCGTTGCATTTTCGACGTCGTAGTGGTATGACCAGACTGTCACTCGATATAGACGGTCTTTTGGTCTTTCTGCGCATGATCCCGAATGTGGAACGGTTGCAGCTTGGATTCAATCCCGACTTGCGCAGCGGCGTTTCCACTGGAGGCAGACCCCAAGTGCTTGAACTAGCCTCCCTGCAAATTTTACATCTGCCGCCAGAGGTGCTAGCAGCGCCTGTCTTCCTCGACCAGTTTTTGGAATTCGTCGCTCTCCCAAACATATCATCCCTCTACATCGAGGAGCTCTTCGATACAGTGTCTCTCAACAAAGTATTACGTCTCTGGGGAAACACCTTGAAGGAGTTGCACTTTCTAAGTCTGTATGACGATGGCCCGGCCACTGATGGTAAATTCTTTGGGCTTTAGAGTTATCTCAGTCTCCTGACATTCTACTAGGATCCACTCTCACACTCTACCTTCCAGGTGGAATCGAAGTGGTCGAGTTCGGCATTGTAATTGGACATTGCGCCGAACAGGACGCCTACACTGATATGTGGACACGCGCGTTGGAAGACCATTGTGCGCGCTTCCAAAATCCAGCGCTTCGGTCTATTAGTTTGGAGATTTTGATTTTGGGCATCCAACGAGAGCCGCTGCAAATGGCTCTCATTCATCGACTCGATACAGTTATAGCGTCCCCAGAATTGGCGATAACCCATCTCGATTGGGATGTGGGAGAGGACTATGGACTTTATAATTCCAAGTCACAGCGGGTCTATGAGGCCCTCTTTCCTAGAATTTATGATCGCTTCATCTCGCCGATGGGGAGGCTGAAATACGGGACGACATGCAACGTCGAATAGATATCTACGTCCTTGGATACCTGAAATGTAAATAGGCTATCATTATTACTCACCAAATCCACTTGGTCTATGGGTGGTATATGGGTTAGTTGCACCAGGTCATTCGTGCGTGGAGTGGGAATGCGAACAAGTGTCTATGCTGCTCAGTGCTCAACAACCTGGCTTAAAATAGTCGTGAGAAATGGTATTTGTCGTGGCTGGCTTGCTACTGTAGCGCTCTCAGTATTCGGATAAGGGAGGAAGCTTCGACAAGCTCACAGATGTAGCGACAATAACACCCATTGTGACGATCGTGATTTATGTAGTGCAAAGGGGATAAGTACACATATCTAGTATTCGACTTTGCAAGTTGTACCGTACTTCATTTGCCCCATTGGCGAGAGGAAGCGTTCATGTGTTTGAGGGAAGAAAGTTTCGTATACCCCAAGAGACTCAGGCGACAATTCATCTTTGCCGAGCTCTAACTTCCAATCGAGATGATTGACTGCCAGTTGAGGGGAGGCTATGGCTGCATCGAATCGATGGACGAGGGTGAGAATTGTTTCGTGTCGGTCCTGCCAGAACTCGACTTCCAAGCCGATGGATCGCAGCGTCGGATACTGGGAGCGAGCACAATCTTCCAATGTGCGCGTCCACATGCCGATGTAGGCGTCCTCAGCGGTGCCATCTCCAATGATAATGCTGAACTCGACAACTTCGATACTATCTGACAGGAATAGCGTCAGGCTGGGATCTAGTCGATCGAAATCAGAGAAATGGCAATACAGCGAACTAGTAGTGTACTCACCAATGTCGCTTAATGATGCATTATAATGATGCTTCTGTAAATGCAACTCCTTTAGGCTGTTGCCCCAGAAACGCAACGCTCGGTTGAGAGAGGCAGGATGCGCAAGGTCCCCAATTATGAGGGCACGTATGTTGGGAAGCACAATGGTCTCCAAGAATTGATCAAGGAAAGTAGGCGCAGCCAGTACTTGGGGCGGCAAAGACAAACTTCGCAGGGCAACCAGTTGCGTCTGGATTCTGCCTCCGGCGGCAACGCGGTGTGGGTCAGGATAAAAGTCAAGCATCAATTGTTCCACATTTGGGAGCCTCTGGAGGATGTAGGAAAGACCGTCTATGTCGACCGACAGTCTGGTCATACCACTACGACGTCGAAAATGCAATACGGCGTCTTTCACGCTGTTGTACGGCCCAGAAAATGCGTGGAGAGTTGCCTGAGTACCGGAAGAGTAGTGAATATCGAGGCATCTGGCGATGGAAACATTGGAGAGCAATTCGAATAAGCGTGGGAGTTTCGGTTCTGCGTAGATGGACGAGTTGGTGATCCTGATAGACTGAATGAGAGGAGAGATAGCAGGATTTGATTGCAAAATGTCCAACAGCCCGGCAATTCGCTTTGTGCTCCGCAGCTTGAAGCTATTGAAGCGACGCTCGCGAATTCTAAAGAGGACATCCGGCCACACAAGTGCTATTGCGGACAACGAGTGTTTCTGGTCAGCTATGCAGTCGATGATAGCTGCTTTTATTTCGATAGGCAGAGACGACATTGCTGGAGTGAAAGCCCGGACGATGGTATCGGGAGATGGTGGTGGTCGCTCGATGTGCGTGTGGTAGAGTGTGACTCAGTGACGGTCACTCAATGAGCCACGAGCTGCCACGAGTGGCACACTGGCCGGAGGTCCTCTTTCGAATTCGCGAGCGTTGCTCCGGTACATGCAGCCTACAGGGTTCGAAGCACGTCGGTGAACTGCTGGATATCCTGTACTCAAATCCTTCGGTCTCACCTCCGCTGTCAAGATTCTTGACTCACGTCTACGCCGAGGCAAGCTTATTCGAATTGCTTCCCAATGTTTCCATCGCTGAATGCTACAATATTCACTACTTTTCTGGTACCCAGGCAATTCTCCACGGGTTTTCTGGGCCGTACGACAGTGTGAAAGACGCCGTATTGCATTTTCGACGTCGTACTAGAGGCGCACCAGCAAAGACCAAGCCACGCCTCCTACAAAAGCTCAGAAGAAAGGAATTGAATGCAGCAATGGTAAACTAATAGATACAAGCTAAAATTTAAAAAGGCTTTCAATCTAAACAGAATCACTTGGTATATGCGTTAGCGCCATGTCCCTCGAATGGGTATTGGTTGTTGTTGTAAGGGTCGTAGGGTGCAGGTTGGTATGGCGCGACCGCAGGGTACGATTGGTGCTTGTTGCCTTCGGGAATCATGGGCTGAACCTCGACATACACGCCCTTCCGTCCTTCCTGCTTCTCGAGAAGCTCCCGGCGATAGCTGTATACGATGAAGACAGACCCTATCATTTTGTCAGTGTCTAACTCAAGAGTAAAAGTCGGTGAGTAGCTTACAGAACTCTATAAACCAGCTGAGGACGATGAGAACGATGATCCAGGCGCGGGATGACTTCAAAATGGAGGTGCAGTCCTCGGCTGTTTTGTGGTCCTTGAGGTCGTCCTCGATATTCTCACACAACTTCTGCAGGTTGTCCGTGCCAAACAGAGCCCATATACCGAAGCCTCCAGCGACGAGACTGCCGAGGAAGTGGCCAATGAGCATGGATAAGTAGAACTGTAGCAGCTTCGGGCTCCGCCTGGCCATCACTACATCCTGAAAATAATTTCGAGAGGTTCCGGAGGTTGCCAGCGATCACCGCTATTTTGGTTGGTTAGAATAAGGTCAGAACTGCCTCACCACTATTTCGACCGGTTGGAACAACATACCATGGAGGTGAGAGATTCCCACTGGGTTCCCATGGGACTCCGGACTTACAGAATTAATATGTAGGATTCCGAATTTTGGCACACGACAGATGTACCTCGGGTGTACCAAGTGGCTGCGCAATCGTGCTTGTTCCTGTTGCCCACGGATCAGGGAGGGCCTTTATAAGGACACGCTAACAAGCATACTCCTTCGTCTTTTTCTCTCACTTGTACAACAACCTAGCGCAGGATGTCAAGCAAATGCGGGCGCCGTCGCGCCGCGTATACTACTTGCGGGAAGTATACCAGTAGGTCACACACACACCGGCAGCGTTGAGCTACATTGAGGGCACGGTCACCGTCTTTGGGCGACACACACGCGTTGTAGCCATTTGAGCAGCACTCGAGCAGCCCATTCCGCGTCGGGCCCTCCGACTTCGGGCAATGTCATATCTAGGTGATGGTCACCACGACCAAGTGAGCTGCGCTATAGATGGAGGTACGTCCGTAACTCAAAGCGCTGGTTACTTGGATACTAACAGTTCTGTAACAATTTGTTGCGGCTGACTTAGACCTAGGAACCGGACTGTCGACTTTGTCAAGACGCCACGGATTGGGGGAGGATGCGCAACGCGGCAGGTCGCCGTTGCCTTGGTACGTTGCATTTGTCGCATCGTTACCCTGACTGACACGACCCGGACTCATTGCAGCACACGTTCCAGCCGCCACGATCGTCGCAGCCCGTAGGACCATTCAATCTGAGGAGGGTTCGTCGTTGCCCGCCGCATAGGCTACCGTGACTGCTGGGCCGACGACATACATACGCACTTACTTACCTATTTCCCTGTACACCTCGCCGCCTCCATTAGTATGCCAATAATATTTGATGATTTGACCCAATATCAGTGCTTATGGTCCTAATTTTTCGTCTGCAGTCACCAGTGAACTACAATTCACTATGTAGACCTCCCCTAGTAGTAGTAGTAGTGTAGGAATTTGACCCCAATTGGATTGTCGGTGTGTGGGAACTCATGAGAATGTCACGAAATGCTCAGAATATGTGTGGCAGATTCCAGGATGTCATATACAGTTTGATGGGTTGCCATGAGAAGTGAAAAACCTTCACTATTATAATAATGTTTCCAGATATTCCGGTGGTTGCAGCTGGCGGCGAAATATTGGCACCTGTACGGATGGTTTCAACCGATCAAAGTGATTTTCAGATTTTAGTGATGTGATTGCACCGATGAAGCTAGGGGAGCGTCAGCGTGCAGGGAAGAGAGAAACGTCATGGAGCGCACCCAAACAGTGTGATGAAGGCCAGAATGCCATAGACGATACCCAGAACGATGGTGAATGTCCTATCGCCGTTGCTGAAGCGCCCATCTCCATTGTGCCTTTGGATGTATGCGAACTTCAGCCACTCGATGGCGCATGATGCGAGCGCGCCCCAGAATCCCAGGAATGAGAGGACCTATCCGACACGTTTAGAATGCATGCGTTGAAAAAGGACGAAGGATCACATCACGTACCAGAACACCCAGACGAAGAGGAAGGCAGCATAGAAAGTGGTGAAAGCGTCGAATGGCCATTATCAATCGATAGTGAAGAAAGGTGTAGCGGGTTGAAACGAAGGAAAGTAAGAATGAAGTTCGAACTTAGCGCGCGTCGTTTTATACTAGACACGAGCCCGTGGTCTCCACGACCTGCATATAGATGTACGGAACGCATCCGAGGATGTGATACAAGCAGTAGGCTCGCGTCCAATCACGGTACACATGTGGCTGCGCTGATCACTCGTGTACCGGCTGGGAGCAACTGCGGTCATTTTGGCCGGTTGCGCCTGGCTGGTGTTTGTCCTTAGCGATTTGAAAATATCGATTTTCGTGAAAATCGACCTCGAACTTAGTATACAAAAGTTCACGGAAATTCGATTCTAAGTCGATTTGGGTATACAACTTTTTCACAAATTTTTGGGAGCGCAAAAAGCAAGCAACCCTCATCAAAACCGTTCATAAGTTAGTATACAAAATATGACGGAAATTGAAATAGCTACACATTTTGATATACAACTTTGACACCATTTTTTG
>KN880832.1:0-16202 GCA_000934385.1 Cylindrobasidium torrendii FP15055 ss-10
GTCCGCGCTATGAGTTCTTTGTGATCGCGCCCGTTGGACGTCGACGGCGATGTGGAGCGAGGCGCGTGAAGGCGCGTGAAGGCGGGCTGGTCGCGAGAGCCTCAGGGAGGCTACTAATCGTATTTCTGATATAACTTACATCTTTCCGCAGTGTATAGCGATGGTAAAGCTGTTTTCGGCCAAATCCAGCGCCAACTGCGCCGACTCTGGCAACTCTAGATACTCTAGAGACCCCAGAATTACCCGGGGTCACTCCAGATTTGACCGCGTAGCTCTATACCCAAACAGGTCTTCCTGATGTTGTGGATCCACCCGAGCAACGCGACTGGGCTTCGACGCAAACTGGCGCAGATACTAATCTTCACCCGTGAGAAGGTGGCCGGTGTCGATGAGACTCTGGACTAGTAGTAGAGTTCAACGGAGTCAGATCATTCGAAGTAAAACGCTTGTGTTCGTTACGTTGAATCAGAATGGTGCGTGCGGCGATGTGAATTGGGTGTGCTAGTGATAAATGAGGAGTCTGCGAAGTTTTCATAAAGACCTTCGTGTGTACAGACGTATCCGCATCGTTCTAAGTACAACAACATTATCTCGTACGTCTGTCGAACTACTATCCTTTCCCCCGCTGCTTTGTCGAGTCGTTTTTACTCGTCGTCTCTGTTTGGATTATACACCGAGAAAGTTATTCAGAACAACTTGTGTGTGATATCCAAAACGCGTGCACTGATATCCTGCATTCAATTTACCTGGTTAGTATTGGAAGTCCCTGCCGATACTGATGACGAAGTTGAACTCAAGCGTCGTTTTCTTTTCACGCCCCCTTGCTCTTCATGTTTCTATGCACAAGCGAAAGGAGAAATGATATGTCCGTCCATTGATCAGTCAGTTGGGTGTAATATGATACAGTACGCATAAGTAAGGAGTCCACGCATCCGTGAAATAGCCTAATCGTAAAAAGGAAGAGAGGCGACCAGCGCACATAGCAAACATATACAGAGAGAGTACAATGGCAGTGCGAGAATTATTACGCAGCTCGAGTGCTCGGCGTCCAACCGCAGAAACCAACCTCACACACACAACTTGGAAATCACCGTTCAGGAAACAACATCCCCCCTCCTCCTACTCCTCCCTCGTTCTTATCCTCCCTTTCCAACGTCCACTCTCCCCATCGCGTGAAAGAGAGCGAGAGCCGTACGTTTCGTGATGATATAGGAAGCTCGTCTTCGGGCTCGTTTGGGGGTTGGGGCTCATTTGTCCTAGGACGAGGTCCATTATTCGTCCTAGGAAGCGATTCGCGCTGAGGCTCATCCTCTTCCTCTCCCCTTCGTTCTCGCTCCCTCCGTCTCCCATCTCTCCCTCCCCCTCCCCACATGAACCTCGAATAATATCTCCCTTCCTCCCCCTCCCCTCCCTCCTCCTCCTCGTCGTCTCCTTCGTGATCCTCAACGAGCGGCGGGATACGCACAGGATACGGGCGGGGAGGAGGCGGGAACAGCAGCGGGGCCCGCGCGTGTGTCAAGGTGCGAGGTTGGAAGGCGGGAAAGGAAAGGCGGGGGTCCGGCCTCGAAGAAGATGGCGTCGATGTTCTTGAAGATGTCGAAGACGATGCCGACGGGATTGAAGGATCCGACCCCGCCGCCGCCTCCTTCCCTTCCACAGCCGACGCCATGAACGTATACATACACGGAGAAGACGAAGAGGGCCGGTGTTCGTGCCAGTATGACGGGCCAGAGGGATGCGTGTCGTTAGATCCATAGGAAGAAGAGGAGGGGAAGGAGGGCGAAGAAGAGTCTTGAGCTGTCTTGCAGGGCGTGTATCGTGTCCCGAGCGGGTTTCCACTGTTCATCGGAAGCGTTAGTACATGGATCTATGAGAAATAGCGAGATGGAAAGGGTGTGAGGTAGAATCAAGACGAAAAGCAGAACCAAAGCGCGCGAAAACAAGGCTAGGGGAACCGGCAAGAAGGAAGGGGAATGAAGAGACGTACCAAACAGCACACCCGACACCGACTCTCTCGCACCCACACGTGCTCTTTCCTATCCTCCCCAACCCCTCCTCCGTGTTGTCATCGCCGGAGAAGTACATGGCATCGAGCGGGACGACGGCGTCCGATGCTTCTGAGGTGCTCGTCCATGCGCTGGGGTGTGTAGCGGACGAGTTGGAGTGTGTAGACGCGTTGGGGGAAGTGTTGGAGGTGGAGGAGAAGAGGGGGAAAGCGCAGGTGTGAACAAGGGCTCCGCATCCTGTCTTGCGTTTGACTGTGCGTCTCCCCAGAGTCCTCGGAGAGCTTGAGGAGGACGAAGAAGGCGGGGAAGGCATGAACCTAAACACGCCCAACCCCACACTCTCCCCAACATCGTACTCCTCCACAACTTCTTCTTCCACACCGCAGAACAGCATCCATCCGCCCTTGTCCTCGCTTCGCTCCGTATTCAATGCTGCGTTCGCCGAGTCGGCCAAGGGGTGCCGAGCAACTTCATCGTTTCGAAGAGAAGCATAATCCCGCAGCCACGCCTCACTCCGAGTCTCCAATGTATCGCCCCGTCCTCCAAGCGAAGCAGAAGGATGATGCACCGCACCCCGTCGGCGCAACCGCGACGCTTCCCCGCTCCGAACGAGGTCCGAGAGCACGATGGTGTCGTCTGCGTCGTTCAGCTGCGGGTTCTCTGCGTTGTCCGTGGCGTTAGAGGAGGCTGGTACTGCGTCGCCCGTGTCATTGCCTGCGTGTGCGTTTCCTGCGAATGCATTGTCCATATCGCTGCTGCTGCTGTCTTCCGCATCGTCGCTGTCATGTCCATACCCCACATCACCATCCAAAAAAGCTATAATCGCATCCATATCGTCGTCCATCCTTCGTCGTCCTCGTCGTCACGTATCAAGTTTGCGCATCGTGCAGTGCGCGTGTGTGTGAGTAAGTAGTGAGTATAAGCGCCGATGCCGATGCGTCATGCATCATGATTCATTGATCGGGGTTCGGGGTTCGGGTGCGGGGGGCCGGATGAGGTGCGCCGAGGACCAGCTCGTCGGCGACGTGATTGTGGGCTCAGAGTGGGCGGAGCTATGGGTGACACCGTCTTTTTGTCGCGAGGCTCCTTCAGCATTCTCACCTATCGTCGATTGATCTGACAGGCGGGGGTCGCCAGTGCTTGATGCACGCCGTACTCACTGGCTCTTGCCCCGCTCTAAGAGTGCGTCTAATTATGCAGCCCGTGAGAAATTAGAATCTGTGGCAGTCGACATTTGTTGGGACGGACGTGTTCACTCGCCATGATCCTACCCAGATGCGGATACGTGCCGCGCATATATAAATAAATATCCTGTTTATTCGTTTAGAATCTGCGCCGACCCAAGTCACCCAACTAGCCCCGATTCTACGTCCTCCCCTTCGCTCCCGTCAGCATGTCTTGAGTCTGTCGATGTGGGTTTGCTCCCGAGCGTGCTGGCGGGCGCAGGGGTTGGGGCACCCTTTGGCTGATTCGGCGAACGTAGCATCGAATACGGAGCGAGGAGAGGACAAGGGCGGATGGATGTTGTTCTGCGGTGTGGAAGAAGAAGTCGTGGAGGAGTACGATGTTGAGGAGTGTGTAGAGGATGTGTTTAGGTTCATGCCTTCCTCCTCTGCTTCCGCTTCAAGCTCTCCGAGGAAGCTGGGGAGACGCACAGTCAAACGCAAAACAGGATGCGGAGCCCTCGTTCACACGCGCGCTTTCCCCGTCTCCCCCGTTGCCTCTGCCTTTTCCCCCAACGGTTCTACGCACCCAAGCGCATGGACGAGCACATCAGAAGCATCAGATGCCGTCGTCCTACACAGGCCGAAAAACGTGAGTTACTTTTGCTTTTCCTATTTCTCTTCCAGCGAAGTTCGTATTTCTCTTCTCAGGGAATCTACACCCCCATTTTCTCTTCTTCGTGCCTTTACCCATCTCTTCTGCGTTCGCGAGCTACAGTGCTCACATGCGCTCGACTCAACTTTCCAGCTTCATAGCTCGCACGACCAGCATCGCAGCAGCTAAGAACGCCTCACGCATTCTCAGCGTATGGTCCCGGTCAGTATGTATATCAATTCTCCTGATTCTTTTTCTTTCTCTTCCTCCCCTTCTCATTTGTTGTACGGTACAATCGTTGTCGTGCTGCCTAGGTATACGTAGACCCAAAGAGACGACTTGGTACAGGTTACCAGCGTCGTACCAGAGGACGCAGCTACCCTCTCACTACGCAGACGACCTCAATCGAGCGCCGGCCAAGGTGGGATCGCCCAAAGGTTTTGCGGCTGCTCTCACGCCTCCGGAGCTGTTGTACCTTGTCCAGCTACTTCCTCCTCTTCTCTTCTCTTCCTCTTCCCATTCTCCGATTCCCCTTCCCATTCTCCGACTCCGATTCTTATTCTCATTCTCATTCTCTCCCGATGAAGGCATGGCGCAGTGGCAGATGAGAGTAGAAAGAGTACATGGATGTGAGTGCGCCATGTGCGTCCTCTCCTCCCTTCCCTTCTTCGGTCCTTTCCCCCCGCCCGACCTCCCGCCAGGCCTGACTCTGTACTAACAGTGGAACCATATGCGCATCCATCCAGCGCGCTACGGCGGACGGCCCTCCAAGTAGCTATACTAGTATGCGAGTACGATGGCCACTCATGCATGATGTCCGAGTTCTGTGTGTGGTATTAGTTTTTGGGGTCGAACCTTGAGCGCGCGCACTCGAGCCGCGTAAATGATTCTCGCACATCGTACTCCCTCTGTGTATGTTTCTGGTCGCCTCTCTTCCTTTTTACGACTAGCTATTTTACGACGTGTGGACTCCTTATGCGTACTGTATCATATTACACCTAACTAACTGATCAACGGACCAATGCAGAACTTGTTCTGAGTTTCCCCTTCGTCGCGTAAAGACGTTTCCTTCCCTTTTCTCTCACCACTCGGGTTTTTATCCACTGCAGATCATTTGCAATTGGAAAGAATGAAACATTTCAGCGACCCTGTGTGGGGATATCTCACAATCGCTTGAAGTAAATACACTCGCTCGAAGTAAATGCTCATTTGCACAGTATACGCATCGAACCTTGGGACAGTGCCATTGCACTGTCCCCAGGAGCTCATGTCAATTCATCCATTTTGACCCGCAGCCCACGGTAAGAGTTAGTACATATCTCATATTTCCCGACTGTGCGAGCTGTACTACTAATTTCATACATACAAGTACTGATAAGCAGTACAGTACGCAGCTGCAATTCGAATTAATTTCATTGCACACAACTCAAGGGACGAGTCGTCTTGCTGCAGGCTATTAAGATAAGAGTCGCACGACAGTCGAGCGTCGCTGGTTTCGACATCGTCAGTCCAGTCACGGAAATATTCGCTGAAGGGTAGGGGACGTACGATACACGCGCCCGCCGCAAGAGATGGGGTTGAATTTATGGAGGAGGAATAATGCGGGTCCGATAACCGTTTGTGTTGCAAGGGAAAGGGAGGGAAAGGATGAGAGAGGCCCGAGCGTCAGAGAATCGAGAGAGTCCTTGAAGGAATCAGAGGGACGCGTCTACGCCTGCAAATAATTGCAATAAATGCAAGAGAGCAAGCGTGTTCCTTTAATTGTCCTCACCAAAGAAGCGTCCGCTCCAAGACGCGGGTAGAGTGAACGCGTCACCCTGGAATCTGGATAATCAAGTGCAATCAACATCAACAAAAAGTAACGAACATACTTAGTGCACGGTCCAACCGAGCGTCACTTGGCACCGTAGCATCCGCTCAAGTCATAACTTGCCGCCTTCTCATCCCCAACAGCAGACCAGTAATGTCCCACTGAGCGTGCCCGGCCCGTGAAGTCAGGCGGGACAGAAGAGGTAAGGAGAAGCGGAGTCGCTACGTCGGCATTCGCCGTGATCACGCCTATGCCTCAAAAAACCATGATCTGTGCTGAGTCCCTTGTCTTTTTCTTTCACCGGATCCGGGAGAATGCCGCACCTCAGAGCCAGGGGGGACGTTCACTCTGTTCACAGTGCGACTCAACCGTACCTAAGTAAGACCCCACCCAACCCACTGGCAGTGCGAACGATATATGTCGTTTTTTTTTGCTTCACCTTTTAAAGTGCATCTGCATCAAGACGCAGCACAATTGTGTGTGTGTGTACAGTTGCACCTGGATATTTATCGGCACACGCATGTAAACTACAGGAAGTTGCGCTCCATGGTCCCAAGCCAGTCGTCCGAAGGCTCTCTTTGCCAGTGTTCTCCGTGTTCTCAGCTTCATGGCGTCGGCCGTATAGGGGAAGGACGCCTCCCGACATCAGGAAGATGAAGAAGGGGAGGGGGAGGTATCATTCGAGGTTTATGTGGGGAGGAAGAGAAGTGCGACTCGGAAGAGGAGAGGGAGGGAGCGAAAACGGGAGTGTGTCCCTCATCTGCGTACGATGGGGGTTGTTGAACGTCGCGATGGATTCCAGAGACATGACCGATTGGTAGAAATGCTGGGGTTGTGCCATGTGGGGTTTACATAAATGTGATGGTAGGAGAGCAAGCGTGATCGAAGGTCGCGGCACTCTTCTCTTACACTCGCTGCCTCTAACGCCTGGGAATCCTCACGTTCCTGGCCGCGAATAAGCGCACAAGGAGCAATAACAAGAATTTGGGGACGAAGTGTCTTTGGGCAAGCGGCGCATTGGAACCTCTGAATGGGCTACAGTGCCCGTGTGGGATGCGTCGACGACTGGAGTGTTTCTCGGTGCGTATGCACTTACTGTCCCTTCTTTCGGTCCTGACATAAGTGACTACTACAGGCTCAGCCCGCGCGGCGCAGACCTCATCAATGTGTCTGCATTTCTCACGAGCTCGCGTCCGGGATCGATGGATAGCGTAGGGAATAGGGAATAGCACAGCACCTAGAGAAGACGCGGGTGCTAACTTCAGTAGGAGTTTATGGTTTTTCGCGACTGTGACTACTTCCCGGGCGCTGCGCCTTTATCCCTCCCCCAACACCGCGGATTATTCTGAGGCAACCCTGATAACCTCAGCCCCCGCGGCGTTCTGGCGGCCCCGCAAACGAAGATATCCCTCCGAGGTGCGAGTTCTCTATCATCAATATTCCATGGTAGCGCGTTGCATTAACTCTGCTTCACAGCCAGGCCGCTTGCACGGGTTCGTGTTTGATATTATACGGGCCTCGTCGCGGATAGCAAGTTGCTGATTGAACTTGAAATTATGCAGCCCGTGAATCTTTGGCAGTCGACATTTGTTGGGACGGACGTGTTCACTCGCCATAATCCTACCTAGATGCGGATACGTGCCGCGCGTATATAGATAAATATCCTGTTTTAAATTATTCGTTTAGAATCTGCGCTGACCCAACTAGCCCCAATGCTACGTCTGAATCCTTCCCTTCGCTCCCGTCAGCATGTATTGAGTCTTTTGTCAATCAGACTGGTTGTGTATCGCGCAGGGTGAAGACGGGAGGAAAAAACGATAGGGATTTCGATGTACAGTAGTAGCATTTTATACACGAGCGATACCGCCTCGTGGCTAGAGCAATACATATATGGGAATGGATAGGGTGAAGAGCTCGTATAAATCTTGAGTGTCCGTATCGTGTGGTGCAGGGGGAAAAACATAAATAATATACCAGAGGAAACCATCAACTGTTGGCACGCTTGAGGCCTAGCCTCCGAGCAATGCCCATAACCCTCACCACTGCCCTAAGCCCTAGTAGTCGAGCCCTCTAACCTTCGAGTGGCTTGACTCGCCTTCCAAAGCGGTCAACCACTCGATCGAGGTTTGGCCGATCTCCAACATCTTTCGATGTGGGTTTGCTCCCGAGCGTGGCTGGCGGGCGCATCGCGTATCCGAGGGCGAGATCAAACTCGTATCCAGCCAAGTTTGTAGCCCGGGCAGATCTCTTGAATGAGAGGGTGCTTATGCGTGTCCGGCCACCCACGCAATGGCTCGATTGAAAACGAAGTCCGAAGGTTATGCATGAAGCCCCAGAGGGAGTTTGGCTGGCCAATCTCAAGCTTGTCATGCGCGACAAAAACCTCCCAGTGATATAAAATATCGATGTATGCCTTCTTGTTGAAATTGTTGTCGTAATTGCGTAGCTCGTCGGGAGTCATAAACTTGAACGCACGGCGTCTACATACTATGTACAACCATGTTGATTCAGAAAACCAAGGGATCTTTCCTAGTATTGGGTCTGCATTGTTGGATGCGAAATTGTCAGGACGAGTGAGATGTTGGCACTTGCAGATTATGAACGCGGCGAATTTTGCATCAAAACCGCATGCTATCAGGCCTGATAAAGTCGACTTCTCGGAGTCTGGGACGTTGAACTCTGGCAGGTCTTTCAAACCGACGAACGCAAGTAGCTCTGGATCTGTGTCAGGGCCAAGGTTCTTTACCGATATCTTTTCCATCCATCCGCGCCGAATACATGATGTACTGCGCCAGTAGCGTTCTAGCCTGTCGTGATATGAGGGATTGGACGATTGCTGCCGATATTTGTCGAATTCTGAATCTTTGTAGTCAAAGGTAACGCCGAACGCGAATAATTTGTAGGTATAAGAGTCCCTCGAGTTTTTCAGGAAGAATGCAGGGAATGCCCCAAGCGACTGAAAGACCAAGGGTTTGACCGAAGAGTTATTTGCTGTGATGATCACCCAGGAAAGAGTATTGCATAACCTGACAGCCAGGTCCATACGGCCTATGTAAGTAGGGGCAGCTGCGTGTCGTTCTGCAAGCCGTACATTGGCAGCCATGTCATTGTTGTCGTCTGAAAGAGCCCAACGAATTGTGTTCGAGATGATGTCGGAGGATGTTGTTCTGTATGGCGATTGAACCGAGATCACCGCAATGACGATGGAGGAGAGGTAGAGCGTGAAGGAAATCCCAGAGAGGATTCCAACGACGATGGAAAGAGCCTTTTGCAGCGGGGATAAGAACACGACGAGCCCGAGAAGAAACAGCCCAAGAGCAAGGTGGAGAACGGTGGGAAGGAGTCCAATGATGGTGCGCACGGCCCACTTCTCCATGCCATCGTAGCGAAACTGGCGAATCAACGCGCGATCGCGAGCTGAGCCGGATATGAACGAGGTGTATTGTCGAAGCCACTGCTTCGAAAGCACCGCGAACAGCGCCGACGACAGGCTCAGCGTGAGGCTTGTGAACCACAAGCCGTTGACCCAGACGTCGGATCGTGCGATTGACGGTGCGATGTCCGCATGTGCTATGTTTCTCACCGACTCGCCCGTGGCCATCGCGCGCTGCACGGAAACGAGTTCGACGAGAAGGGAAACCGCAATGGCCGAGTTGTCCGGGGAAAGAGATTGAGACGTCTGTGCCACGAACGTCGTGAGGACCGCCGAAAACAGACCCGCCTATCATTTCGCAGTATGAGCATGAGGTCAGACGTTATGCGAGGTCAAACTCACGAAGACCAGTAGGATGTCGAGACTATCCGATGCCTCCCCAACCATCTCCGCATCGAAAATAGCAGCCTCGTCGTTGTACATCCACCATACACGAGCGTTCTCAGAGAGCTCCTCGTGTCGTGGGTCCGGCGGATACTTCTCCTCATAATCAGCTATTACAAATGCAATCAGGAAAATTGTGCTCCAATACAAACATAACGCACCGTTGTTGTAGGCACCAGGCATAGCGAGCGGCTGGGTAAACTGTTTCTCGGTTTGCTTCCCCGACATCAACCATCTCTTCAGCCCGAAAAAGGTTGCTTTGAATTGCTCTGAAGGCTGAGGGATATGGCCGTCCTTGGCGTTACCAGAGACGGGCGGAGGGCTGGGGCTGTTCCCTATGAGGAAGGTTGAAGCGGTTTGTGTGAGCGCTCTGAGATACGACGTACCTTCATCCTCCTCAGCTAATAACTCCTTGGCTACGGCATCGAAGATGCGCGCTAGACTGTTCAAGACTTTGGTGACAGTGTCGTCCATGGTACTATCTTGGGCTAGACACGAGCGTCAGTGCGCAAATCGCACGCATAGAACGATGTTGCCGTACGACTCGGCCCCGACTTCGACTCGTCGATAGACGTGGCTCTCTCCTTCCCCTTCCCGCTCGTCGATGCCGTATTGTTGTCGTCCATGGTTCGTCGCGAAAACACAGGAAATGATGATGGTCGTCAAAAGTAGGGTCTGTCTGGCCTCGAGGATTCCTGGCAAGTGAATGCACAGCATGGACGTCATTGACAACTCATTCTGAGGTTGGACTCACGGAATGAACGTGTATAGTACTGTATTCCGGCGTCCCAGACGCACCGGACGTGCAGAATAGTCCAAGGATGTCGATGAGGTGGCTGCCATTCCATTTAATGGATCGTATGTGTTCGAACCCGCGCCGTCCTCGTCCACCGAACCCAGACAAGTCGCTTCATGCACTACGGACCGATCCCTTGATTGAGATGGACTGACTGGCAAACCAAAGATTGCGAATTGTAAGTAAGCAAAGACGTCCGAGCATTGCAACTGGTGCTGAACGCTAATTCACAAAGATACCCTACGCCGCGCAGACACACTAACTTTTGTTCCCACGACCTTTGCGCGCAAAGCTTATGTGACTTGCCAGCTGTGCCAGGAAAAAACCGCACACTAGCCGATAAGTCTGTCGTATGTGAAATTTGACACTTCGACTTGGGCAAATGAGGTTCGGTAGGAATTGACATGTGTACTGAATATCAGTGACTGTTGTGAAAGAGAGATGACGGACGGAGGCACCAGACTTCTTGTGAATTTAAAACTCGCACCGTCGCCAAACAAAAGCGCTGAGGTGGTAGGAAGTAAGCTAGGCATGGGCGGCATCAGACCGCGGCATCGATCAATCCGCGTTTGATGGTGGCTGTGCGACTTGCTCTGCTGCTTTGCGCCATGATCTAACGGTGGTGACCTGCTTGCACGATTCGACACGCGTAGAGAAATCGAGCGGATATAACGGCCTGGATGTGAACACTGCCATTCGGGAGGTGGGCGGGGCGCGTTCTGGAAGGGCTACGCCATTTTTCATGCAGTGCGTCGCCAGTCAATTTCCTCTTTTTCCGTGCTCAAATGTGTATCAGACTACTTACTCCCAAGTATTGTTTTTTTCGGTCTCACTGGGAATAACTATTGTGCGTTCATGGATACTTCATACCACTTGCTTGCCTCTCCTGCGCTTTGTACAGTGACCATTATGGCACCGCCGGGCCGCCTGTCTCGACTTCCTACGAGAATGCTGGATGCTTAGACTCATTGAACTTCGCGGCTCTGTTGTCCATATCCCACGTACCTCCTCACCCGATGTCGGATCCAGGCGCATTCCCGTGGCCGAGTAAGCTCATCAATGCGCCCTTGGCGTGATGCCTTAGTACATCTTCCTCACAAAGTCGCTCTGGATAAAGCTTACCCCCATACTGATGCTTTAAAGTGCAACAAGCGCATCAACACGCCGCAGGCTTGTCTTCGAAGGCTTGTTCAATAAGTATTGGTATGTTGTCGAGCGCCCCCGGCTCCCCGCACGGTGCTCATCAGTGTCTCTGTACTTCTCACTTGACGCGAGCTTACATCCAGTATTGATGGGATAACATGGCTCTGGAAGGAGAATAGCACCTAGGCACGACTCGGATGCATGACCGCTTTGCAGACATAGGGATTTCGCGGGACCTGTTCAGTGTGTCGCGATTACATATGTATCAGTGCGTCTTTGCTTCTGTCTCTTGCTTTTGAGAGAAAAATGCTAATCTGGAATCAGACACCGGTCGAACACCGTGCTCTCCAGGCGCTGCGCCTTTCTTCCCCCGCGCCTTTCTCCCCCCAGTACCGCGGATTATTCTGAAGCAACCCTGATAACCTTAACCTCCCCGTTCTAGCGACACACGCAATCCCGCAAACGAGGATATCCCTCCGTGTGCAAGTTCTCTATCATCAATATTCCATGGTAGCGTATTCAATCAACTCTTTGTCATGCTCACGGAGTTGATTCAGGGTGGGGTCGAGAAAGAGACGCTGCAAAGTTGATGAACAACCCCAAGTTGAGGGGGAACGCGACCATCGAGCTGAAGCTGAACACGCAGAAGCTGACACTGACATGCTCAGAGGACCGTCTCCGGCTTCGGGGGATGAACGACCCCATAGGATCCCATCAAGATGATGCTAGCTTGACAGAATGAGCGTGAGAACGTAGTAGGTTACTGTGGAATGGTCGCCTTCTCGGACAGTGATACCTTTCTTGTATCGAGTGTTCTGTGTTCTACTTTGTAAGTATTGTGCGTCAGCCGCCCCTCCGATTTACGATGGACGAGTCCTCTGCACTATAAAACGGAATTGGCTATTTTTGTTTTAAAAAATCATAACTTGATCTTTTGTTTCGGAGAACGGCGGAGGGGCGCTGCTCAGGCCTCTTTGCAAAATGGATGCTGGTCTCTGCAACATGCTATGGCTGCAGCTGTATACTATGTGCTTGGACGCACTGCTAACTATGGACGGACGGAGACTTGTTTATCCTTGAATGATGTTATTCTTCTTATTTCTTGGTAGCATTGGACGTGGGCGCTTCTCAGACTATAAAGCGTAATCCTGTATATGTGTACCAGCAGCTTGAAATGAGCGTTGAAGTATACATACAGTCGATCGGATTAAAGCTATGTAAGATACTGTGAGTGTCACAAGAGGACACATGAGGGAACCACTCCACCTCGTACAACACTCAGAGTCGTCGCGCTACGTCTTATGGTTGTCTTCTACGTTTCTAGATGGCGAATGATTTGACAGAGGCTCACTTTTCCTGCGGGGGAAACTTGTAGGCATCATTGTGATTCAACATACGAGTGGAACAGAAGAGACATGTTCGAGAGAATGCAACAACAGGGGATGGATGCGACGATGCAGAACTTGCTCAACACACCGAAGGGGGCGGAGATCACGCTCAAATATGTGCACGATTCAGGAAGGTTGAAGAAGGGAGCCTTCGGAGGGGGGCTGGAGAGATGGAGAGAGAAAAACAGATGCGAAGGGTGGTTGGATTGAACATGATAGCAGACGCGAAGCAGAGACACCACGAGGCAAACACGCAGTAGGGGAATCCCACGGGGAGACCTGGAGAGTTCCGAAACGGACTCACGAGTACAAACTCGAGTAGATGTACATAAGACCATAAAGTAGAGAAAAACGTAGGGTAATATGGGTACTTACTTAGAGTAGGTACTTAGCCGAGACCCCTTACATACGCTTCGCGTAATAGGAGAAAGGATTAAAGTAAAAAAAAAAAAAGTAAAAAGTGATTCAACATCGTCTGTTGGTATGTACTTATGATTATCTCTCCGGGCACAGTTTGTTCATTTTCTCCTGCACACTGCTTTGTGACGGACAGCTTCATCTGTGGAAGCTCAAACAGACTCTGATGCGCTGGAGTTCGTTACCCGCCGGGATTACTACGGAGAAAGTACTCTGACTTTGAACAGTGACGGATCGATAATAAATAAAAGCTCGTACCTGCATACATACATATGTAAGTTTAAATAAATTCACACTGCGTATATCCCCTATACACCCTGATAAATACCAACTTTACCCTTGGAGAGCAAATCCAACGAATGAATGAATGAATGAATGAATGTGCGCGCTCGTTGGCTTCTGTGAGCAGAACTTGAGCGCTTGAGCACTGAGCCTTTTAACACGCTGCGCCTTTGGTCCAGACGTCTATTATCCACGCATTAGCAAAGACCCTCACACAAAAGAAGAAAGAAACGAAGGAGAAAGGAAGGAAAGAACGGAAGCAAGCAAGGAGGAAGGAAGAGAAACGCATACCAGTCGTCCCCGGAACCTCTCCCTGCGTCCACCACTTCGCAGTCCAGACGAACCCATTGTACGACGCTGTCATGCCGCCCGTGAACACGGCGGAGGCGGACCAGGCGGTTGTGCCGCTGCAGCTTCCTGGTATCGCAGTCAACATACAGCCATGGCACGAGCGACTCGGCGTCAGGAAAGTAAACTTACCTCCACTTCCTCCACCACTTCCTCCACCAGTGCTTCCTCCACCAGACCCGCCGACAAAGTCCCACGAAATCCCAGACGTGATGCGCCCAACGCCAACGGGGTTGTCGACGAGCTGCTGCATCGCGACGAGCGTGATGTCGAGGTCGTACAGCGCGCAGGTCGGGCAGTTGTCTCGGACGGTGACGTCGACGGAGCGGGAGCCGTCTGTTCAGTTCAAAGTAAGTGTTTGTTTGTTTGTTTGTTTGTAAGAGGGAAGAGGTAGTAGATGTTGGAAAACGACAGTATGGGACGAAGTGGGAAGGAGAGAAAGAGGAGAAGGGAAAACGTACAAGTGATACGAATGACCTTTCCACAGATCGGGTTCCTAAAGCAACAGAGGTAAGTTCCCACGTCCGTCGAGCTGAGGAAGAAGAGGTCCTCACAGGTTAGGGTTTGCCGTCGCACCACTGTCAATTCATGGTCAATATCAACGCGAGACAGGATAAAGGGAGAGGAAAGGAAGGACGTACGGATAACTATTGAAAAACGAAAGCGACACCGCAGCGACGTATTCCGAGTTGCTACTGCTGACACCGCATGCGCCGAGGCCTGTATCGTAGTACGTGACTACGTCCTCGTTAGCACGAGAAATATACATTGAGTACGGCGTGCACGCACCATCACCAGAGTACGCGCGCGCCGCGAGGGAGGTGGAGGTGGAGGTGGGTAAGGCGAGTGCGGCCGAAGCAAAGGCAAGAAGGGATGTGGTGAATTTGCTGACGAACATTGCAAAGGAAAGTATGGAAGGAGAGGAAAGGCCTTGGCGTCGAAGGATGGAGACCGTAGCTTCGAGGAATGAAGTCTTTAGCTTCGAAGGATGAAGTCTTTAGCGAAGATCGAGTCCTTGAAGAATTCATAGGACGCGTCTACATCTCCCTTTTATACAGCATTCAACCCTAGGTACCTGTAAGAGTATGTCGAGCCAATGTGTCGAGGTTCATATTTTGGTAAGGAACCTCCAAAGCGATGCCCAAAGATGCAGCCCAGGTCGCATTCCCAAGATGCCCGTGCGCTTTGAATGAGGCACTCGACAATAATCTGCAGGCACTCGGGGGAATAAGCGTGTGTGATTCCTTATGGAGGTAAAGAAATGCGCGTGGGTTTCCGTCGTAGCGTTGTCTAAGTATCCTGGAAGCGTCGTGTATCCCGGTAGCGGCACGAGTCCCGAACCAGACGAGGAGCGTACGAGGCCAGCGAGTGAGTATACGAATAGAGATGTAGCCAGCCCATCATCGTTTCATACCGAAGGAAAAGCAATGATATCGCTAGATGTCCAGATCCCTCTACAAGCATGGCGCGCACGGATGAGACAGGGCCGGTTCCTCAGCAGCTGGAGATCTGAAGTATCAACCACATCACCAGATGCGTCTGAGCTGGCTATACGTCTGAGACGGGTTCGGGAAGAGAAAATCGTGGATCAAGCGAAATGTTCGAGCATGTAAGTAGTTGTGCTCATCGTGGTTCCAGGTCAAGAAACGAACTAGATGAAATGAGTCGACTTCGATCGTGGCAGGCAAACGCGTCTTCCTTGCGCTTAAGTTTGCGAATCATCGCGCTGGTATCTTCCAATACTCAGAACGGTAGTAGCATCCATTAAGAGTTGAATACTATTATACATGCGTGCTCACTACACATAAAAAATATCGAGGGTCATCCCATAAACCCCTGAAGCAAGGCTACTTGGCGCAATGGTAGCGCGTTTGGCTTCGATCGCCCTACGTACCAAAAGGTTGCAGGTTCGAGTCCTGCAGTGGTCACTTTTGTTGGGTCTTCAAACGGTCGCTTGATGTTTTTTGAAGTGTGGACTTAGGACTACTGGTCACGTTCACAGTTCACAGTACTAATGTACTATGTACTATGTACAATACAGGATCTTAAGTTGGCGGACGGTACATAGGGCTCCGAACCGTGTGACACACGGCCACGGCCGTGAAAAACACGGTGTTAATACGGTCACGGCCGTATAAAACACGGTGCTTAGACGGTCACGGCCGTGGAAAACACGGTGGGTACACGGTGGGTACACGGTGCCTCGACACCGTGCGGTCGTTATATTCTGTTGGTAGGTTGGTAGCTACATACATAGAATATGCTAGAAATATACAAATATTCATAACTTGTTCCGGAGCATCAATGCACGGATGCTCACCGCATTCATTGAGTAGGACGTGGAAAGAGTTTCTCAAGTCCTGCTTGCGACCATGCT
>KN880833.1:0-16112 GCA_000934385.1 Cylindrobasidium torrendii FP15055 ss-10
CATTCTCTGCGCCGTTGTTACGATTCTGTTGAGAGATTTTGCTACCTGTGTACGCACATGAAATGCATTGTGTGTATTAAATTGAAGTAAGAAATGCTGGAATCATTTTAACATATTTCAGTAGCCCAAAAGCCATACACCGCCTTCCAGAAAGTTGTAATGTTCTGTAATCCTTGCGACACCTTACGAAAAAGGGGGTCTCCTTAAAACCTAATTTCACTCATTGATGAAAGCTTACATCAGGATTTTATCGGATTTCAGCTAGTGTACAGCATTATAGCAATTACATGACATTATAAGGCCATTTTAAGAATCTCCTTGTTTTAGTGATGAACGTACGCAGAATCGCCCTCGTCCACAGCGCCCGACCCCCCTACGCCCTCAAACTATAGTGATGGCAGCGACTCGGAATCGGACAACCATTCGGCGTCCTCTCCACCACCCGAGGTGCGAGTAAAGGCCACGCGAGCCATGACCTTGGACGACCGCGAACACGGCGCAAAGGTGAAAAAGGCATTGACGGAAGAGAGAACTAGGAAGGTGAATGAAGTCAACGAGAGAATAGAGAGGGAGCAGGAGGAACGCGAGCATGAGAGGGCTTTGGGCGGTGAGGATTCAGAGAGCAGAAATGTCGAGAGCGCAGAAGAGCGCAAGCGTGCGAGGCATAGAGCTCGAATGGAGCGCATCATGGATGCCTTGCACGACGAGGACACGAATCACGACTTCTACGCACTTGCGCATTGCACAGAGAAGGATGACAAGGGTGATGTCGAGCCCGCCAGGTTCAAGATGCTCCAGGAGTCAAGACAACACAAGCGAGCATTCGTTGCGGCGGCCAAAGTGCATTATCATGTCACACGCTCGAAGACGAAGGCCATCCGTTCTGAATTGGAGCCGCTGGAAGGCGAGCCCAGCTACCAAGAATGGGTAGACGGGTGGAAAAAAAATCATCGCTTCCCCAAATTGCCTCCCCTCGAGGTGTTAGCCGTTGAGGACATGGCGCCGCCACCACCAGAACCAGAACCGGAAACCGATGTTTTTGTGGACACTAGTGGTCTTCCCGCAGCCTCGACCAATAACTTTACCCTTCCTGCTATACCTGCCGCGTCCGAGTCCAACGACACCGTTCCCGACACTTCCGACATGCCGACTCCCACGATGCGTACTAGATCTCTCGCCAGATTGGAGAGCGATGAAGATGATTTAGAAGACGCAGATGAGGGCACAGTCGAGGCACCTGTCGCCGAATCCAGTCACCAACGCGAGACTGAGATTGCCAGTGACACTGTCAATACTGCAAATCGTCGTCGAGATTTTACAGCTTTCACGTTTGCGCACCGCATTGCTTTTCAGTCTGCGGCTGGATCAAGTCAGCCACCTGCTGTACCACCAACCGTTGCTACGCGCAGAAACGGGGGAGGCGGCGCCGGGAACCGTGAGCTGCGGGTCCACGGCGGAGATGCTGGAGTTGCTGGGCCGAGTCGACAGGCGACTGGACGTTCGGGAACTCGTGCTGGCCGAGGGCGCACCAAACATGCCACTCATATCCAGGTCCCTCCGCCGCGCCGCAGTGCGCGCCATGCCGCACGCAGTATAGAGCAGACCGATACGGGCAGTGGACAGACGGAGAGTAGTACGGGCAACGCAGAGCCGGATACGAGCAATGCCGCCGCAGAGCCTGATACGGGCAAGAAACGAAAGGCGCCCGCCTCTGACCCTGAGAAAGGCTACGAGAAGAAGAAGAAGAAGAAGCGCCGTGGTGACGGAGGTCAGTGAGCACGGAGCTGCACACAGTGGTCGATTGGTTTTTGTATGTATTAGTCCTTGCTTCGACTCTACATTCCCGTATTTATTTTCATGATGCTTTGGTGACTTACTCCTTGGCCTGGTTGTTCAAGTTGATCAGTATTTACTTGTTCTTACCCTAATTGAATCTCGTTATACTCTATGTTGTTTATGCCTTACTCATGCTTTATGGCCACAGTATGCCTCTATGACTAGTATGATTATGCCCCATGCACAAAGCTCAACGCTCGAATCATTGGTCCTTCACATGTAAGACAAAAAGCAGTATTGAACCGTCATAACATGGCGGGCATACATTTGTCGTGAGTGCGCTAATGCTACGAAGAAACGCCGTGGTATCGTAAGTTACCCCAAATCCTCGTCTATCTCAGTGCCTTGCAATTGGTTAGTGGACTACTTGCTATGGACCGTCCTCTGCATTCTGTCTACTAGCGTAGTATCCACAGAGAAAGTGGCACTGTGGGTCCCGAAATACGGATGTGACACGCTGATGCGTTCCCACCATTTTATTGCTCAACGACGTTCGGAATCGAAAGACACCCTTTCTGATATTGAGGTATTGCAAGCAGACGGAAGTGATCGTTATGGACGAGTTCTGGGAGTGACTTGCGCGCGGTAGACGAGCTGCACGTAGAACTGAGGCCCAAGGCTGAGGACAAAGACAAAGGAGATTCTGACCTGCCATTGACATTCCTCAGCGTTGACATGAAAAACTTATTTCGTTGGCCAACTCAAGAACAGTGGAATTCAAGTAGGATTGCTTATTGAGTTATCGACTCGCGGCGGGTGCATCGAACTGAAGAGAAGACTAATGGTCCGTTACTGTAGAGCCGTTGATTGAATCGTACCTGGTTTAGTATATAGCGTGAGTGTCCATGTAAATATCCTGTCAGCGAAGTACAGAGTCCCAAGTAGTGAAAGATAGTCCCAATGTGAGGCCTAAATGCACGTAAAGTAGGAAAGCAAGGAGTGAGCGACTGTACAGCGAGCGATGAGCGTCCATAATAGCGAATAACTGAAATCAATAAAGAAAGAAAGAAAGCATACATACATACCACAAAGCATTTGGCTCCGCCTGAGATTTAGCACGTCGAAACGCACCCCACCGACACCGACAACGTCTCCGCGCCTCGTGTTCGAGGCAAGCATTGGATTATGCGGCCTTGCATCCCTTCCATAAGTTCATGCTCAACCTCCCATGGCACCTGAAGCACAATTTTCACCGTTGCTCGACAGCTTGCGCGTACTAAAACATCATCGAGCCACTCCCATTCCCAATCCTGTCGCTCAAACAGAGAGAACGTATCGCTGAGCTCGAGCTCAAGCTGTAGTTGCTCGACCGCGAGTCTAGACAGAGGTTGAAATATGTCGACGAACTTGGGGGTATGAGGCGCGAGAACAGCCGTCCGGAAGGTATACGTTACGCAAGGCGCAGAGGTCGACGGGATGTCGAATCCTAATGATGAGGTATGATATGCCCGTATACGTAAGGACTTGCTGTGCATGTTTGACAACAGCTGCTGTATAGCGTCGGGGTATGGGAAATGCAAGATGTCGATATCGAATAGCTCAAGATTAGCAAGAGAGCGATGAACGGAGTCTCTTAGAAGATCCCCGACGAATGACTTGTGAGTTGTAGGGGTGAGTTGGATCCGGAGACGGGAAAGCGAAGCGGTGGTGAAGGATGGGATGAGAACGGTCGGATGACAGCTTGTGATGTCCTGGCCCGGCGATGCTGGCGCCCCCGTCCCCGTCAGCTCCATGTCGGACATCTCCAATTCTCGTAGCACCGTACAGCGCCGTAACAGCCCTTGGACATTCAGCTTGAAGCCCCGTACAACCAGTTTGCGTAACCGCCTTGCCAGCGTACCATTCGTAAGCACCTCTCCCAGCGGGGTCGAGATTTCGCCGTGCGCAAGGATAGTGAGGCTTGTGAGATGGGGTAGGGATGCCACAATCCGCGGGGCAAGCTTGGTGTCGTGTGCCAGCCAACTCTTGTCCGATAGCTCCATGAACATGTCGTGTAGAGTGAGTTCGCGTACGTAGTTCGACAACCGCCCGCTCTTGATGACCGCCTGGAACGCTAGGTATGGGTTCACGTCCGCGTGGATTAGCTTCAAAGAGATCTTTGCTAAGACGAGAGCCTGAGCCGCCGCGCGGAAAGTTCGCGACGCCAGTGCGGCAGCTTTGAGTGTGCGCTGGTCGGACGAGATGAACTGTAGGGTGGCAGCGATGACCTCTTGTGGGAGAGTAGGTCGTTTTCTTGATATTGGCGTCGGCGGCGAGGGCGGTACGGGCGGAAGAGCCTTGTTCAGTTGTAATGCTGCTGGCCAGCTAAAGCAACGACTTGATCTGCGGTAGACTACGGCATTGGACCGACGCAGAGGTGTAGAGTGGCGAGAGACTGCCATAGTTCGAATCGAGGAAAGAGGGGGAAAAGAAGAACAGTGTTAGCGATTTCACAGCTCTGATAAAGATGGGCGCAGAGATTCTGTTTCAAGAAAACGGCCCGATGCTCCAGCTCCCTTTCGGCTCCCTTACAAGAAAATGAAGACGGAAATTGCAGTGATGAAACGTTGCTCCGACATAGCCACATTACGGCGGTTCCATTTGTGACGCGTCGTCGACAACGTTGACTGCCTGGACAGGCTCTCATTCCTTGAGGCATTGTTCGGTGTAGAAAGTATATTGTGTAACCTGGGTGAAGAGCGCAAATATTGTCATCAATCGTAGCTTTAGGGCCGGCTTTTGATGGGCACTACACACAACCACTACTTATATACATACAGCTTCATGTGCAATTCGTGCGAACTATCAGAGACTCCTGAGAGTTGCCTGAGAGACTCTCTGGGAGCTTCCGTAAATTTAAATTAAGCCAAACTGAACTTCTTCAAAGTCGAATGCTCCCTTGAAGCTCCACTTTCGTACGTTGGATCTGCAAGCTGCAAGAACTGCTTATCCTTGTCCGCAGTACTTGTAAGTTGTTACGGACAAGCTTGAACTTCGCCATGAACAAGACGCCGCTACTAGGTATTAGGTAGGCGTCCGCTAGCCAAGATGTTACCCAAATTCCATGTTGTTGAACGTTGAACCTTCAATTGGAATCTTGCTGAACCCATCGCTGCCAGAACCGTGTAGCTTGCGTATTTTGCACATACAGATTTACATATTTACATTGCGTTTGGTCCATAGTCCATGTCACTTTCGTCTTGCCGCCTCCTTACCCTCTGCACGGTCCACCTCCTTGCCGTGTACCACTACATCTGTCATGTCGTCCGCCAGCTTGCGCGCTGCAGCCTCAATCTCCGGTGGTAGAATGCCACCATCGCTCCCTGCTTCAACTGTTGCCTGGCCTGTCTGCCACATGCGTTGTTGTGCAAGACCTTGCTCAATCATCGCCTGAATGCCATTGAGCCCATGCCACCCCATCGCCTCGACTATTTGGAGCATTGGTGTTCGTCGTGGTTTATACTAGAACGAGTGAGATATGAAAGGCAAACTTGACATCGAACGTACAGGCATCTCCAAGAAGAGGCGTTTCACGGGAATGGGAAGCTCTGACTCTGGGACACGGGGAGCAGCGTATGGGATGGTCAAAAGGGCCATGACGGTCGTGTACACCATCCTTTCGGCATAAGTTTGAGGGGAAATAGCAGCTGAGTCTCAATTAGCACGGGCTGTGTGAATACAAGTGACCACGCACGGATCGCGCCGACTGCCATCAGAATCTGAGGTTTGCCCTCGCCGACGAGATAGTCCTCGACATCTTGGGGCGTGCGCAGATGGACGAGACCGTTCTTGCTTGAAAGATGGGGCATGGCGTCCTGGACAAACTTGACCTCTGCGGGGTCGCGGTTAATCAGGAAAATAGGGGACAGTCCAAGGAGTGTAAGGGCGTGAGCCGCTGAACGCGTTGTTGCGCCGCCGCCGATGACTAGACCTGCACCTTTTGCAGAGGCGGGGAAGGACGAGTTTGGCGAGATGGTCTGGGCAGGGAATTGTGTGCGCAGGGCGTTTACGAGTGCATTTCTGACGCCGAGAACTAGCAACCCTATGTTAACCCACGAAGGATGAAAGTCATGGCACGACGCACTGTCTGTGTTTTGTCCAACGAGTTTGATTTGTCCGTTCGCCGTGGGTACCTTGACTATGGTGTTGCAGGCATCTGTGATTTTTGACTCGGGCGAGATCTCGTCGAGGAAAGGGATAATCGCTGCCTTGAGCGGCATCGTGACACTAACCTGGACATCGGACAAAGCAGAAGAAAGGAAAAGAATTAACGCACGCTGTACCTCCACATTCATCGCTCTGCAATGTCTCTAGCATTTCATCGGTCACCTTGCTAGTCGACCAGTACTCGAAGCTGTTCCCCGTTTTCTGGCCTTGGAACACGCAGTTGTGGAACGCTGGACTTGCGGAGTGGGCGACAGGATAACCAAAAAGGTAGAATTTTTTGTTCGAAGGGGCCATTGCGGGGAAAGAGGCGGAAAGCAGAAGATCACAATGCGGGGATGGTGGGGTAAGGGAGAGGTTATATGACGGAAAAACGATCTTCCGCACTTGCCAATACGACGCGATTGCTATAACCGCAATTGAGACGACCCAGATCCTACAAAAATTAGGGACTGTGCGATATGATGAGACAGGTACAACTTGCCTGGCAGTATATATCGACATGGAGGACTTATGAGCGTGTCAGGTCTTTTGCAAGACACTTGTCCGATGTGAACACGGAGGGCAAGTAGGAGGGTTTGATCTCCGCAACGAGTATACTAACTGTCAGAAACAGCCTTGGAAATGACAGGATAAAAGCGACGGCGAGATGGTTCTGTGACCTTCAAGATGTTCAGGCAATGGTGATGGCAAAAGACCAACGTAATGATTTCAATTGCGCGCCCCATGGCGGCCATCATCATGACCACGACGCGTATCCTTGAAGGTAAGTTATGTTCAATCCAGCCTACCAATCTGTACATGTGTAAAGATCTTGATACCTGGTGTACCATTTTGAAGGTTGCCAGGATCCAGCTCCAAGTTAAATCGCACCACTGGTCCTCATTTCTCAGGCAAATCTAGATTCGTCCTATTGATCCAAGAAATACTTGACATCCAGTACTCGTACTCAGTCCTCAGGCCTCCGCACTCAGTGGTCACGGTAGCGTAAGTAAAGCAGCTGTGTAACCCGTCGCCGTCTTTGCCATTAATAAATTATAATGCTAGAGTCGGAATAGACATCCTCCTTTCATGGATCGCTCGCTCGAAGTGTCGCATCCTTATTCCGCAACCTACAGTGCGGGTTTGGTCGCCGCCTGACAAGGGTTCTATTTCCTTATAACACAGAGTTACTAAGTAGCAGCAAGTCGAATGGCCGGGTCGAAAGAACGTTGGACGAGCTCGAGGGCATCGCTGTTACGTACGTACAAATTCTCTCTCCATCAGTTCCTTCGAGGACGACGACGTCCGGCAAAGTCTCGCTCCCTGTACCATGTTGGCAGACGGCGCGGGAACCATGCTCGTGGCTGAACGACGGGGCCGGTGGCTGAGATGCGTGAGCTCGTCACCCGTGCCGCAAACAGTGTCAACACCCGCGGTGCACCAAGCCTGTCATTGAATCCCACTTGTAGCACTCGGCTAACCCCCTGCTGCGCGAGACAAATGCTACAAAAGATCAAGCATCGAAGGATGCTCATGCATTAGAGTCACCTCGTCCCCGATTAATATCGTTAGACGACTGGCAGTAGAACAAGAAGGTACTACATATTCAACGACATCAGTAGCTCTAGGTCAGAGTAGATAAACCCACAGCCAGCAATTCACCATGTTTTAGAGAGGACCAATTGAAAACAGCCCGTGCTATGTTAACACTATGAAGAGAAAAGGGATAGTAGAGGACGACTTACATACACTCTTATAGCTTTATAGCTTGAAGTACATCGCAAAGGCACATCTGATGAGACCAATTACCGTTCCATATACCGTACAATCGAATATTCGAACTGAACCAAGTTATTTTCACGCAGAGCCAGCACACTGAAGTACGTGAGCTGAAGTCAGTGGACCGCGGGTTTTGCGACGATAACGTAGAGTGAATATGTACCGTCTTTTTTGGGAGAAAAGTGACTATTCAGTCTATCCTCAGAGGATAAAAATGTGTTAATGTATTTGAAGAGGAGACTCGTCCTTGACGGTCAATGATCGGAATCTCATCTTTCTCCTTCACACTACCAACTTGACTTAGCACATATTTTGGCGGCGTCTATTGACCATGCCGACACCATACACGGAGGACTGCATTTCTCTGACTGGTGTCTTTGAGGAGCCATTTGGATACCCAATCTACACAGAGCACATGGAGACCGTAGTGTGTGGCCAAGAAAATACACACATCCTCGGGCTAACGACGTCTCAGCTCCGGATGCATGCACTGGCAACTGGGATGAACGATGAAGAAGTTGTAGATGCTCTCTTTAACCCAGGAAACTATCTCTACAGTGCGTTGACTACCTAACCTTCCCGCCCCACTTCAACTCATTATACAGTGCAGCGCGATTTCGGCTTACAGACTTCCCGGAAGAACTACGCTTTTATTCCTCCCGACAGTTGTATTCAATCTCTGACCAAGACCTACATTCAAAATCAACGACATCCTCACAAGGATCGAACGCGCGCTAAGGTTCGTTTGTCTTGCACTGGACTCATTCAGATACTTGATCAATTGTGTAGACAGAAGCTAGCGCACTGGAATACTCACTCATCGTTTTATCACCCTCACAGCGTCCGATTTTCCTTCGTCATCCCGTAACGGGTGTTATCACCAAACATGTGCACCCTTATCCAGCTTTCCCAAGCATCCGGTTGCGCTCAGCCGATTCTTCTTTCATCGCACTCAGAACCACTCCCAGATTGACGTTGCTAGGAAGAGCGCCCGACGTAATCCAAGAATTCTCCACCGCGCACAGACACTTCCTTTTCAATCCTCCGCTTGGGTGGTATACTTCCTCAGAGCGTCCTCTTTCTCCTGCACCCAAGCCGCCCATCACGCGTGTCACACTATCAGACACTGATTGTTCTACCTCGTCAAGGCTAGCAAAGCCAGCGCGCGCGCATTCGCGCAAACGACAGCGTGACACGGCCCCGCCGGATGCATGCCTCCCACTCAAACGCTCTCGTGGAACGCCCTGTATTCCAATACGCCGAAACCCTCCTCGTACTGCAAAGACCAAGGCTAGAGAAGCTATCGCGCCGTCTGTACGCCGGCGTCGAGTTTCATAGTAGTCCAAATGCATGAACGCTCCGCTACTCCTGCGTCACATCGCGCAGTGAACAGCGGCTAGGGCACCGCCCACTCTCTTCCATCTGGCATCCCCGTGAAGATGCGTGCGGTCACTATGGTCGAGTGTGAGCGGCGCATAAATCCGGCCGCGTGCGCAATGACGGCCTACCAGTATGCAATGCTGGAGAATCTGCCGAGTTGGACTCGACTACATATTTCAAAGCCATGTTCTCGTATCCATTGACTCTGTTCGACATGTTGCAACATACTCTTCTCGTAGCTATAGCTTATTCCGAACAATCTGCAAGTCCTTTTCAACTGTCGATAGCGTATGTTGGGCTTACAATTAATACAAGAAAATCAGGCCTGAGCGTCCTGAAGGCCTTGGAGACGGCTAGATCACTAGCTAGCATTATTGACTGCAGTCTACGCCTTATTTCAAGACAGACCATGAGTGGGTTTCGAGCTTGAGCACCCACCGGCAGAGGAATATTTTACACCCTTGCACAATACGACGCGATTCATGATGCGCACGACTGAGCCGCGTGATTGTAGAGTACAGACAGAGTTAGTACGCCAGCAACAACCTGGCAACAACTTGAGGACCCAGATGGCTGTCACATGATCGCAAGTACGTACGGCGCGCGCCGAATTGCACCGGGCTCGATCACCATTCGCGCCTTCTTCCGTTCATCATCGAGCTATCCCAGCAGTGCTGGCCTTGTCTGTCTGAAATCGCTGGATAAGATGGGATGGGGGCTGTCTATACAGAAGATTGTGTTTCCCTGAATGGAATTTTTGGCGAGGCAATAGAACACGCCATTTACTCTGATTCATCATGCTACTACGTGAGTGAAGGAAAATCGTAACAGTTGGTTCAAGACTAATAACCTCTCAGCTTAGGCGGCACGAGCCAGCCGTCGGTATGCAGCCAGGAGAGCTGTCAACATACATGGATCATCCGGCGAATCGTTTAAAGCGTACGTGTATTGCCTTTCCGGAAGTGTCACTTCTTCACTGATAATGTAAGTAGTCCAACCCGATGTTGCACCCCATTTTTCGTCTCTCAAAATCTGCCTGGTCCCCGAAGATGCTGCTATCCGGCAACTCTGTCAGGTGTATAGCAAAAACCAAGGTCGATTCCCTGCTAATCGCGTCGTGCTCAAGGTACGTCAACCTTGACCAGCCTTGACTTGCATCTTATACGAGATTTTTAGCCAACAGTATCAGATGGAGCAAAGTGTGTTCTAAAACCAAATGCAGAATTTACGACTTCCATCTACCTTCGACATCCAGTTACTGGCCTAGTCACCCTCCATCGACATCCGTACCCAGCTTTCCCCACCATCAACGTCCGCAGTGCCGACACCGCCTTACTCACCCTTCACGCTCACGAGGTCATGACATCCGCATCCAAATGGCCCATGTTGGAACCACAACTACTTGCATTCAGCAAGATTGCGTCCAAGTTCATTCCGACACCATACATTCCAATCTTCCCCTTTTCTGGGACGGCCCCTACTCGACCCTTGCTGTCTGCACTGGCATCGTCCCGGAAGCGTCAAGGAACATCGGACACGGTATCTTCACGCCCATCCAAACGGCCGCGCCGAGCTGCACCAAGAAAAACTGCGCCAGCTCGCCCAAGCCCTGCAGGCCCTGCGACAATGCCAGCTTGGCTGCCTCTTTCTCCGCTTCCTCTGCCTGAACAGCAGGTCATCGTGATGGGGGAGATTCAGAATACGCTTGCGCAGACGCCCACACGACCAAAACGCTCGAGGGCGCCAAAACCATGCCCGCCCCCGCGGACGCTACCTCCAAGGGCTGCCAAGGCCAAAGCAAAGGAGACTATGGCGCCGCCGAAATCTCGAGCCCGTAAGGGCAATAGACGTTGAGCTCAAGTAGTCGGAAATCGTACTTGTGAGCCTCTTGTGGCTGTTATCGCCCGAGGTTGTAGGATCATGATGATACTGGACAACTGATGCCCGGCGCGCCTACTGTACTCTTTTTACGACATGTTGTATACAACAACGGGATTTGAGTCCCAATGACATTATGATTTTCAAGAATGGTCAACATACTGTGTGTGAGCGTAAAGACGAGTAGTGCATGTAGAATAGCAATGGGAATGGTCAAGCCAAGTGACAACGCGACCTTCCTAGTTTTTCCATCTGGGATGACAGTAAGCTCAGCGGAAACACCAACCAAAAGTGCGAGCACATACATCTTGACGACCTTATCGCGTCCACCGCTCACAATCTTGTCCGCGACAAAATCGACGCAATACACCTCATCTGTGTGCCCAGGCAGGTCCTTCTTGATTTTGTACGTCTTGAGATCCCATATCTACACGTCCATGAGCCATGCAACGAGAGAGTAGGCAGGGCAGGAGCATACCTTGAGCGTGCTATCCTTGCTCGCACTGACAAGAAGTCTGCTATCCGCAGACCAAGTAAGACGGTAGACTGCGCCGACGTGCCCGCGGAGTGTCGCGACAAACTTCCCCGTACGTCCCTCCCACAAACGGACACTGCTGTCGAACGATGCCGACGCGGCCCAGCGGCCATCCGGCGAGAACGCAACATGAGCAACTTGGCGCTGGTGACCAGTGAGGCGCGCCGTGGGTTTTAACGAGTTTTGAATCTGTCCAGTGGAGAAGGGCGACCAAAGGAAGAGGGTGTGGTCGTCTGAACCTGAGATGAGGACTTCGGGGCCGCCGGCGAGGAGGGAGTTGTATCGTGCCAAAGCCAGTTGTTGTGCTGCATCAAATTGAGAAGATGTCGATGGACGTCGAAATGAAAGGCATACCTTCCTCGTCCGATTTAGGTTTCTTGTTCTTGAAGTCGAACGGACCAGTGCGAAGGACAAAGTCAGTGTTGAGCGCAAGTGTGGTGACCCAATGGGCGTGATCCTTAAGGGTGTGTAGGAGTCTGCCTTGCGCAGCGTCCCATACGCGAATTGTGCGGTCGCTGGAGGCAGAGTAGAGGACGCCGTTCCCAGCCCATTTGACGACGTTTACAGAAGCCGTGTGTCCACCCAGAGTGTACTCGTTCCGCCTTGTTGACGAATTCCAGACGCGCACGGTACAGTCTTTTGAGGAGGAAGCTAGCCGGGGAGAGGAAGCATTTCTACGCGAGCGTTAGATTTCAAGCAAGTACGCGTAGAGAGACCAACATGTGTATAGGCTCCCAACTAAGGGAAGTTATCCATTTGGTGTGTCCCTTCATGGCGTCGCCGAGAGCGACTCCAGTTTTAGGGTCCCATAACCTAACCTATCTGCGAGTTAGATGGGACAAGGGCGATATGGCTTCACGTACATGTCCATCATGTCCACCAGTGGCGACCTTGCGCTCCAATGCATCCCACTCAACGCAAAGGACCCAGCCCTTGTGGCCAGTCAAAACATGAGAGGGTGTTTCTGTGGTCAAATTCCATAACCTTGCGTTCGCGTCGCCGGACCCAGTTGCCAGGAAGTCGCCAGTAGGGGAGAATGCTGCGCACAGTATAGGCGAGGTATGTCCTGGGAGAGATGAGTCCTGCATTCATATCATCGACTGATAACACACCTCCAAGGGTAGATGAACATCTTGTTGCAGGGCGGACGCGAAATACGCTTTGCGGAGCACAATGGACGGTGATCACATCTTCCTCGGTAAACGAGTTCGAAGAGTGGTTCAGAACGTCGTCCTCGATGGATTTGGATATCACGACGCGTGTTGGAGCGCTGGTAGACGCGCCCTCGACGCTTGGCAGGTTTACATGGAACAGGAATGGAACAGAATCATCGTCCTGATCCAGCCGTTTAGATGGGACGGAGCATGTTATTAACGGTCACGCACATCCTTATTCAACTTATTCACAAGTGCCTCCAGTCCCTCCCTTGTCACATTTGCAGGCAAGCTCACGGCCGGAGCAATAGGCGTATTATCATCGTCCGACACGAACTGGACCAGAATATTTGGTGAGGGTCTTTCTATTTTCTCGACGACTCTTGGGGCGCCGTTATCCAGTTTTTGGCGCTTGGGAGGAGGCAGACGCGTCGCCATTGTGATGGGAAAAATGAAGCGGTTGTCGATCGCTCTAATTCATGATCGCGAATTAAGCAGAGATAACGAAAGATAACCACGTGGATGACATCAATCCCATTTCGACCTAAGTATTTGGGTGACCCGCTGCTCGCACCACAAAGCCCTCTGTGATTCTGTTAAGTCGAATGGGAAGTCTGTATTATGAGAATGTACGTTAAGTGAATATGTAGAATATATGCAGCCAACTCGAAGAATGTAGTAGGGAATACTGAGACGATGTTTGTAGCAGGTCAATTTGATACCAAGTGACTGGCTTTCTCAGCAACCTTCTCCCCAGAATCTTCCTCATTCCCTTGCCCTAACGCCCTGCGGTCCTTCAAGATCCTGTCTGCCAAAGTCCACGCATCGTCCTCGTCTGACCGAATGTAACCCAGCCTGAAATCCGTCCTCTCGCCTCGAAACGTCAGGATACCCTTCTGTGCACCTGCACCAGGGGAGTAGATTCGATACGTCCTCGCAGGCGCAACGGAGAGACAAATCAGTCGGGGGTCCTTCACCCCGCTGCTGAAAGCCTCCGCGGCTTCCAAGATTTCTGGCGTAGGTGATATCTGCAGGAGGAAAACCACCACACGCGCCGGAATATTTGCCCATATGTCCTGAGCTAGCTGGACATGCGCGGTCTCAGATACAACGAGGGAGAGGTGGGTAACATGGCGGAGTGCATCAAGCAGCTTGCTCGCAACAGTGGATAATCCTGGATTTGGAAGCCGGAAATCACTTAGGTCCAAGGAGAAATGGGTGCATGTGGGTCTCTTTTGTTGGTTGAGATGTCCAAAATCCCGCATTGAGCATGCAAAGTGCACGCGCGGGCATGCCTTAACGCGCGCCAACCGCCAGAACGCTTTGGTAGTGGGTACAAAGCTTGGGTCGACGCCTGCAAAGACAACGTCCCGCACTCCAGAACACATTGACAGTGCTGCATCGGCGAGCCCTACATTTGTCTCGGCCCCATACACGCAAATAAAGACCTTGACGTGGTTTGCCATAAAATCCGAGGGCCTGAGCGTAGCGGATTGGACAAATCGAGTAATCTGTTGAGAAGAATGGAGGACGACGGTCCAATATGCTATAGGTTCTATCCTACGTTTTGGTCAGCAACAGTGGCCCGCGGACACATACCAGGGCCTAGCGCGACGCACCATTTCTTCACCGTCTTCGATACGGTCAGCCATCGTATGGCCGTTTTGCGATGAAGAAGAGGGGCAGCCTCGATTATAAGGCGCGCAACATCTGCCGGGAGCGCGGACAGGTGCTCGCCGAGTTCTTTGATGTGGTCGGGGTCGGGTGCCTTGGTGCGCGGCCTAGCGACCTTGAAGCGTTTTGGAGGCATTAAGACTTGATCAAATCATGTATTGCACAAGGTCCAGTATGGTTCAACTGAGGCGTCCAAAAGTCGTCGTCGTGGTCGTGGTGCAAAAGGAAGCACCAGATGAAGAACGCGTTCAGCCATGTCATGATGCCGGTACCGATCGCGTTCTTCACGTGGTCTCTTAAGTCCTTCAAAGTTCTTAGTTCACAACTTCACATCACCACGACTTCAGCAGATATTAGACTCAACCTTCACTATGTCACCTTACACTGAGGACTACATTTCTATCACGGGCGTATCTGGAGAGCCACTGGGTTATCCAATGTACACCACTTAAGCGAAATGATATGCCTGTGCGCATGAGACTTCTATATTTGTTGCTGTCCTAAAGCTTTGTTAGTTGCTCGTACACGAAGCTGCGACTGGAATCAAACCAGAGGATACCACGAAAATGCTGTTCGACCGTGGAAATTATCTTTATCGTGAGTGACACTCTCCGAGGCCGCTTGTCCGCCCGTTCTCATAGTGTCTCACGCAGTCCAACGCAACTTCGCTCCTAAGCTGGCAGAGGGCCTTTTCTCCAAAGGGATGACATTAGTTCATTGTAATGATACCCTACAACACATCACGGACGTCTACACTCTCAACTCACAACGTCCTATCGAGGGTATCTCCCCAAAGTTACAAGTATAAACTCAAGCCTATTGATCATCTACTTTTGCTAAATCACGCTATCGACCACACCAACCACTTCCGACGTCAGCTTTCCAGTCTCGCGCAAGCGCCAACGTCCAACTTCGACTGCTGACGGTCCATCACCGAAGCGCTCTCGAACGGTGCGAAGGCTATAGCGCATCCCGGCTCGCGGAGGTCCTCCCTGAGGCCTGATTCGCTGAAATCAAGATTATGTGCTGACATGAGGACGGCGCGACCTTGAATCAATCCATCTCTGGTTTCTGAACCCGTTTTCACCAATCGTCTATATATCATCGAGATGGAAGTGCATGCGATAGTACTGTACATATATATATACCCGCCGTACGAGTTCTGAATGAACCCCCGCGCCTCAAAAATGCAGCGTTCAACATGGACAAGGTCATCTCAGTTTGCGCGCGCGTAATGAAGGCTCACTATCTCGTGCACGCTTATCTTTGGCGGCTCGGGAAGAGTTTCGACGAGCCGGAGTGCGCGTTTTCACCGGGCGAGAGCGCTTGGGTGATGGACCCTCGGCAGCTGGAGATGGGCGTTGGCGTTTGTGTGTGAGCGGAAGGTCAGCATGGGTGGTCGCCGATGTGGTCGAGAATCCGCATGCGTGAGCGGGACCCTGTTTTGTGCACACGAGCGACGTCGACTTCTGCTGGAGGTCACTGGGAACTGCCAACAACGGAGGAATAGGAACTGGGGGGTGTCGCCCAAGTGATACATTGGCTATATAATTCCCCGTTGCGCACGCAAGTGCCTCCAATGCAGGGCCGTTCACGAAGGAGCCAAAGTCAGAAAGCAGAGTGCGTGCTCTCAAGACGACGAGAAGGGGGTCGGCCGTGCGAAGTCTGATTGGTGGCATTGCGGGATATGGATATTGGTGCCGCGTCACAACACCTGTGAGAGGATGCCGGAGGTAGACAGGAGGTTGTTT